>VZRN01001792.1:495388-541530 GCA_013397935.1 Dasyornis broadbenti | reverse complement strand
TATATTGTCTTTTTTCTTTCCCCCCCCCCCCCCCCCCCCTTTCCTTTCTTTTATTCTAATCCCTTCTTATAATGCCTGGGAATATTAAATAAGAATGCATTAGGTGTTTGTGTGACTCAGTGGATAATACAGCTTCACTCATGTTCTTCCATTATCACACTTGTTAGAATATTATAAAAAAAGTGTATATTGGATATGCTGTAAATAAATCAGATATGGGAAGCAGCCTCTTTCAAAATATGTGAAACCACTCATCAATACAGAGAAAACATTTCTAATATTGTTTAATTATGAATTAGCTATTTTTACATTTAAGGGTATTAAAAATAATAAGAAAATTATGCCAGTTCTAAAATCCAAAATCTAAAATGCACAGATTGAATACAAGCCTGAAAATTAAACAGAAAATACCATCTTTGGACAATACCATCTTTTTGGTGCAAAATTGCTACCATGGATATCCACCTTAGTAAAGAATGAAGAGAAGTCCAGTGAAATAAACCCTGTGTGGTCATAGAAATAATTACTTTATTGTAAAACGTAGGCATAAGAGGATAACAATGAGGTCCTACAGCCGTTATTTGTGTGGTATCCACACTACCAACTGCTTGAATTGAAAGAATAAATAAGTTAAATGAGGTTTTTTTAGTTGTCTAATTTTTGGCACTCTAATATATGAGCTGGGTCATGCAATGGCCAAACTCCAGCTACCTCTGGAGTCTAAGACTGTGATGATCGTGCCTCCAAGGCACACTGGGCATGTGACAAGGAAGGCTATTGTCCTGAGCTGGAGCTGGGAGTGTTCTGGGATTTTCTGGAAGAAATCTGCTGTGATGCACTCCTCCATCTCCACCTCTTATAGTTATAGCTTTTTTCTCAGGCTGTGGTTCCAGACACAGCTGGTTAGTACATCACAGATCAGGTCAGGCAACTGCATTTGATGTGTGGGGTCATATGTAATACCCATGTGTAAGAGAACAGGAGACGCGTGGGGGGAGAAAGGGAAAGAAAGAGAGAGAGAAAGAAAGAAATCGCTGCCTTGCAAATGTGTGAGGCACAAGCACAGTTAAAGGGCAATATGTTGGGAATGAAATGGAATGAAATATGTCAGATCTGATATTTCCTCACGTATGCTATTTCCACGTTTTTAAAGAGAGATAAAAATAAGTTGTGCTCTAACTAACTCTTATCACCTATCATCCTTGGTAAGAATCCAGCATTTTGTGTATAATGTCATCAGCTGAACTGAATGACTGATACATTAGGTAGTGTCAGATGGGAGGATCTGGGACTGTGCTGACTGTTGGGAGCTTATCCTGACTGCTTTCTTTTCACCTCATCTGTCGAAGCCATCAGATATTTCTGGAACAGCATCTACCGATGGCAGAGATACACTTCGCGTTCCTTTACAGACAGTCTTAGTCACCACAGCAATTATTTGATGTAGGCAGTAAAGGAGGGCAATTTTTGTGACCTTCCTCTACTTTTCCCCTGGGGGGAAAGTAAATATCTAATATTGAGAACACTCTCAAGAGAAGTGTGGTTTGTTTATATACAGGAGAGAGGAAGGGGAAACTACAGTTTTACCAAAATTGGAGCTTCATAATGTTCAGCCAGGATTTGTCTGTAGGCTGAGACAGAGCTATCAGCTTGTAACACAATGTCGGCAATGCCCAAGTTAAAGGAAAACTATATATTTGCAAAATATTTTTTACACTGAAAATGTGACATCATATTACTGTAGCTCTACATGGTTACATGTTAAACATATTAATCTCTTCAAATATGCTAATAATGCATGAATCAATACAGAAGGATCCGTGAGTTGACTTTAAGGGAATACGGTTGCCTTTATCTAAGAATGTAAACACATTTAGAGGTATAATAGGTAAACCATAATGAGGTAAGGCTTTCCATCAATTCATTTAAGATTTATGCTTGCAAATTTTGTTATACTCTGTAAGCTTCTCCTACTTGAATCCCTTGTAAGGAAATCAAAATATGAAGATAAAAAAATGAAGATATTCTTTTCCCAACTATTCAGACATTATTCTATGTATAAAGAGAATGGGATAGACTTTGTAGTAGTTTGAGAAAAAGTCCTAAATACGGTGTTTTTTTTTTCTTTCTTCTTAAACTACCAATAAGTCAGACTTTGCAGTGGTAAATAACTATGTGCAGCAGGATTTCAACAAGTCTTTTCAATATATGACCTTGAAGAGGGCCCTGGAGCACTGTAAGGTCTTTGAGTAATTTCCATCCCAGAATTCTTCAGTGCATTTACATTTTTTATATGAGTATTAAGCATATCTTAATTGAAAATAGTCACTCATGTTACTCAAAAGAGACTGATGAATTTGTCAAGAGGAATTTGGCCTGATGAGTTTTATGTGAATTTAACAAGAGAAACAGATCATGTGTTTGACGTGATTACATGCAAATGCAGGTAAACAGAAAAAACTTTGAAATGCATGCAAAATAACAGTGCTAGCAGATTGTTAAAAATAGATAACATTAAATGAACACTTATATGTATATATATGCTGCAGATGGAGCTAAAAGTAAGATCCCTATTTAAAGATGGATAACATTTTCTTATATAAGATTCTGGTGTGGTTCTTATTGTTAGATGTAATCCTTCAGAAAAGAATTTTTTATGACTGATGTCAGCCTCACACTGCATGTCTTGCTTTTATATAACAAGAAAGCTTCAACAAAACATTTTAACTGTTTCCAGGAATGATATGAAAAAATTGTTTGGTTTGCTAATGTTAAAAACCTGCGTGACCTTACTGAATAAACTACTTTACAGTAAATGATCTAAATTTAAGAAGGAGGTATCTTGAGGCCAAAAAGAGGTGCATTTTTTTTCTTTCCCTGTAAAAATACACACCCATTTGGCAGAGTTATTGTTGGGTATACTTGATATAATAGCCTAGAGTTTAATTATTTGTAGATTTCATCTGTAGTGTGTATGTTCAAGGCTGGCAATCTCAGAGCAGAGCTAAGCATGTCATTCCTTATAATTGTTTCTCTTATGTGCCTCAGTAACTCTAGAAGTGAGGGCAAGAATACTGTCTTTTTTTCTGCCCTCAATCCTCCTTCATTGCTGTCCACAGTACTTCAGGGCAGTCTGAAGAAGGACAGACTAATCAGCCTTGAATCCAAGTCTGAGTATGGAGCAGAGCTGGGACAGGGGCAGATATCTGCAGGACTGGGGATCTGAAGGAGGAGGCAACTGGCTCTAGAAGAGGTCATAGACAAGGTCAAGCAGTAGGAACAATAAAAAAGTAGGAAGAGAAGTCAGAACAGCTTGTCCAGAGGAAAAGATAAAGGTGGAATATGAGAGGTTAGAAAAGACTGTGAAATGCCTATGGCCACCAAAACACATCATCTTTCAGGACCTGGAGTAGAACACAGGATTTCTGTTTTTCAGAGTTGCTCATCTACCTACAAAATAACTGGGATGTCACTGGCTGTGTATATCTCTTACTCCCTGTACTAGTGGGACCTGCAATCACTGCTGTTTATTCCCTTATTTCAGGTGATAAACTTCCTCTGGAATTCAGATTCCAGTACCATTGCCCACAATGTGAGAACTGGAAAGATTTCATATGATTAACATTTTTGTCAGACTGAGAAACAAAGAAGTGATTATCTTTTATCTTCCCTAGGCCTTGCATCATCCTATTTGATTGTCTGCTGAATAGACAGATCTCTCAGAATGAGGCACTGCTTCAAAAACTAGCCTTCACTAGTGGATTTCCTAACTTTTTAATATTTGGCTTTGTAGCCCCAATGTTTGGTTTAAACTTGATTCTTGGATCAAGCAGCAAGCGCTAGAACAAAATGGCACAAGTGGGCTTTTGGTCACTCATCATTTGTACTATGGCTGTTTAAATGTACGTGTGTCTGTGTGTGTGTGAATGTACACATATATGTGCTGTCTATCTATATACATACATATATATACATACACAGGTATGTGTTCTCTCTTTTCATATGTCTTTTTTGGGGGCTGAAGATAGAAAAACATGCAGAAGGGAATTACATAATCCTATAAACAGTTACTTTAGTGCAGTAATTTACCTTATTTGAGTGAGGACTGCCAAATCGAGCATGAGAATTCGTGACATTGATGTTATTCAGATGTGAGAGTTTCTAGGATTGCAACTACTGGCTGTAGTTATTTGGAGACTTTCTGTTTCTTCCAACTGTTAGTGCTGCAATACGCTGTAACTAACTGATTGCACCACGGCTCCATGCTAAATTTACGCGTACAGTGTTCCATATCTGCCCAAAAATGTATGCAGATAGCTAGTGTCAATGCAGGCACTGAGCCATTTGTAAGTTTAAAGTTACTGATTTACATTAGTATTTGTAGGATTTGCGCCTGGGTTAATTTGTCGTCTTCCGAAACGGGAAAGGGATGTGGACGAGTCAGGGCTAAACTGACAAATGTGTTAGGCCTGCCAAAGCATTCATGGTGTATCTAATGCTTTTCTTGAGTCAGTTGGTCAGTCAGTCAGTGGTTCTTTCCCCCAAAAAATTACTCCTAGAAAGAAAAACAAGCTTAAGAACTAAGCAGCAGCAAGGATATGTTTTAGAGAAGATATTTTTCTCTTGCTTTCTTTCCACTGCTCCAGAGAAATGAAACACAACATAACATATATGAACTAACAAACATCCAGCACTTGAGATCGAAGAAAGGAACGTGAAAATAGGAAATCACGTCAAGTAAAATTCTATGGAACTTGCACTTTACAACTATGCTGATTAGTAGGCACATTTGCAAGAATTCAGATCTGTGTTTTTCAGGTATGTATACATATATCCCTGTTTGTCCTGGTGTTTTGCACAAATGTTGACGCATATGTGGGCAGACATTTCTCTCTAGCATAATGGGGATTGCTTTTTATGCAAATCATCAGCACATTTTCACTTCACATGCTGTGTTTCAGAATGTTTGGTAACCTTTGATTAGTATTTAGAACACCAAAAGAATTATATAAAAGCATTTTTTTTGCAATAGTCAATCAACATTGTTAAAAAAAGTCTGTTATGCCATATAAAACTGGTCAATCTTAATAATTTATATATCCGATCAGGAGAGCACCATTGTCTAAAAATTATGCCAATTTTACGAAGGCAATTGAAATGTGCTTGAACAGGCCTGAGCCTGTTAGTGTCTGTGACTTTACAGATAAAAATTTCTTACTTTAATATGCTCCTGTCTTGCCAATGGCCTTGTGTTAGACTTCTTTGACACTGTATTATAATAAGGTTTCACATGTTTCAAAAAAGAGTTATTTGGGTGGCAAAGGACAGATTGAGATAATAAACAAGACAAATTTAGGGATAGTTTGTCTGCCCTGTTGACTGCCTGACTGTGCCACAGGGGACAATGACATCTGCTGCCTATGCCCTCTGTGACTTTGTCTCAGATAGGGACTGAGGCATATAGCATCCAGGGTTGAAACTGGATACTCCTGGTTGGAGATGTCTTTCTTTCTCATGAAGTCACAGGAAAAGAGCAGTCTTAGGCTGAGCAAATCCTTTGCTCCTGAAAGAAGGTTGGACTCTAAGTGGGCAGTATTGTGTTTGGCAGCATTAATAACAAATGAAAAAGGGCACAGAGAGCTAAAATGTGCAGGAATTCACTGCAGAATTTTTGAGGATTTCTTCAAGGTGCCCAGGGATGTTCATTTGGTCTGATGAAGGTCCAGGGGAAAATTAGTTTTCCAGGGGAAGATTGCCTTCCCAAGTGTAAGGAGCTCGAGCCTGACAAGAGGAACTGGGCCCCAGCTTTGGGAAGGCAAACGTCCATATCCTGCTCCATCCAGAAGGATGGGATGGTTGGGACTGCATCATTTGCAGCAGTGTTGTTCTCAGTTTCACTTTCACTCTCCCAAGCGCATTCCTTTAACAATCCCCTCCTCAGGCAGCTGTTTATTTTGCCTTTGTCAGTCTTATTAGAAAAAAAACAGAAAAAAGAAAAAAAGATGGAAAATTATTTAAAAAATAGATAATATCTCATAAGCATCCACTATAATACTTTGCTTAAATATTTCTAGATTTTAGAGGTTCCTCTTCACAGATATTATTAGTGTTTTAAACAGCAGGTTTTCAGAGATCAGAGACGGTATTTTGGACATTTATGTTATATTGTTATGATATCCACTTATAGAGAAAAATGAAAATTAACAGGAGATGAGCAATGCATACAAAAATTCAAATACTGTTAGAAAGTTTCTTAAATATCATCACAATACTGGAAGCCTTGAGAATGCAAAAGGGAAAAAACAGTACCAGTTAGATACAGTATTTTGTGCTTTTCTCTTGGAATTTGTTGACACTATTATTTTTTAATTACCTTATTACAGTCTGCTTTGTTACTGATAGAACTGAGTTCTTCACTATTTCAGGTTCAGCAGTAAACCCCTACCAAGCCCACAAGGAATAACATGTAGTAGCTCGAGGTGACACTTTGGACTTCTGTCCATTGATTAAAGTCAAGGAGGTTGTGCTAGTTTACAAAGGAAAGGGAAAGTTCACCATAATTCACTGCAGAATTTTGTCAGAAAATCTCTCTTTTATTTGAAATGTGGATGAAATCGTAAGCGGAGGTATTTTTTTCATATTTAGAAAGGTCTGATAAGAAGAATTTGTGTTTTGATTCTTCAAACCCTTTCTTGGCTCTGGAAGGGGAAGTGGTTAATGCTGTGAGCATTTAAACTATTCAGGAGGATAACATAGTCAATCAAATTAACTCCCTTTACTTGTCAATGACAGAAAAAAGTGTTTATGCATGCTATTATTTTTTGAGATTGCTTGTTAAATAGCTTTACAAGTACCTTTAAACAATAATCTGAACAGAAATGTGACTATTCAATATATTTATTGTTTTATAGAATGAAATTCCTGTCAGAATCATGTGACTGGATATCAAAGTGACTTGTCAGCGTTTTGGTGTTTTGGTTGAACTCAGTTTACCCTGGGGGTTTTTTTGGTTGTTGCTCGTTTGTTTGCTTGTTTGCTTTAGTTTTTCTCTCTCTAATTTTTTCCCCCTTGCAAAAGAATGGCAAGTCCAGTTTGATCATCTGACAAAAAAATATTTAGTTCATGGCTTACATTATGAAATGATTGTAACTGTAGCTAGGAGGGAGGGTGAATTCACACAAAGTGAATATTTCTTCTTAAGCAAATCTGGAATATAGATCAACTGTTAGTAAGAAACAATGGAAGAAAATCTGGAATATCTTACGTCTCCTCTAGTAAAACATAAACAGATGCAAAATGTCCAACATAATATTTTTGGTCACTTTTTGATGCTCGTTGTTATACCTAAACTACCGACATCAGAACACGTTTCCTATACACTGAGAATTCTATATCATGCAGGTTCACAATTGTGTTCTGAAGAACTTTTTTTAACCTATGACCACTCTGGAATAACCCTCTGAGCTTTATATTCATTACAGTAGAACACTAGGAGGGTCCTGACAGCAGAATAAATTCACTTAGCTTATTAGTTATATGTACTTGGTTGAGGTGAGACATCAAAATAAATCAGTTAATTTGTGCCTTGGTTCAGTGTCTTTAAGGAGTCCTGTAATAATGACAACAGCACTGAAAAATAGAGCCCCCTAAGAATCTTTCCATAATTTAAACTTTTATATAAGTTTGCTCCCTAGCTAAATCTCACATAGAGAGTTGCCTTCTTTTCAGGACAATCATATTTCAGTAAATCCACACAGGAATATTAGTCGTAGTTCATTTAATCACCAAATCCTAACAACTAAGTATTCACTTCATTAAAGACACTAAAAAATTCTGGCCAGCTGTTTCCTGCCACTTGGCTGAGGACAAGGTGGAGAAAGACAAGCAATTCAATCCTCAGTAAGTCTCAGTTGTGTTCGGCATAATTCTGCCACATAATTATACCTTCATAATTTTATTCCTAAACTAGAATCTGAATCCAAGGAAAGTTCTATGACTTTCGGGCTTAAATTCTGACGTGTTTAAATTCACGTTGGACACACAAAAATTTCCACAGATTTTAGTAATCAACTTAGACTATTGCTTTGTTTTGTCAACAGTGCTTCCTCTTATTGTTTTTAATAACTTTAAATTAAGGTAGTCAAATAGATTGAAGAGGGATGTATAATTAGTGTACTATTTGTATATATAAATGATGGATTAGTTATTTGCCCTGTTTATGGAAAACTGTTTCCTGTTCTGGTTCACATACAAAGTTCTGGAATATTAAGAACTCTTTGTCAAAGGCCAGATGACTGTATTATGGTGATTTTAAAGCTGCTAGCAATTTTTCTGCATTGAATGTAGAAAGAAACGTTGATTACAACTGAAGAACAACTTAAAAATGTCCCTTTGATTGTATGAACAATCAGGTGTGTTGCCCATGAAAATAAGTGCTAAGGTACCAAATAATAACTCAATATTCTGAGGCCAAAATCTAAGCAGACATAGATCAGTGAAATTATACGGACTTCTGCTAAGCTGTGCTTATTTATACAGCTGGGTCTGGCTGTAGGGTACTGCAAAAATGACAAAGTTATCCAATTTGATCATAATTCAAGAGAACTGTCCCTGGAAACAGAATTTAGCATTCTGTACAGCCCACAGAGAAGTTTAGGTATGTCAGGACAGGATCAAAACCTATCCACCAGCCCAGGAAACATTGAGCAGGGCTGTGTGAAATCTTCTCCCTCCCTGGGGTGCAAGCAGCCCAGCCTGGGCATTTGTGGCCACTTGTGTACTGCATGTTTGCGTCCTCTCTCCAGTATAAGGCTGCTGCTGAATTTCTTTGGAAGAATAAGCAGGATACAATCTTTTCAATAAAAGAAAACACCTGCCCACAGTGTAACAGCTGCAGAGCCAGCAAATTTTTGCAAATTTCCTTCTCTCCTCTGTGTAGCTCCTGTCCCAGTTCAGGGTCCTCAACCCCTTGGACCAGGGGAGTGGGATGTACTGAGCTGTAGGCTCTATTCCTACTACATAGGCTAATTAATGGGATAAAGTACATTCATTTTACCTTGCCCTGGGGTTTTAAAATCGAAGCACAGCTTCTCATGATGCTGCCGGCAGCTTGATTTTATTAGAGCTTCCTGGGCATACTCTGTGGGTTGTGAATTGAGTCAGGCAGCTCAGCCAGTACGGACTCATTCAAGGAGCAAGAAATGCTAAGCACTTACTAAGCAGAGTCCCTCAGGGGAGTTAAAACTAATTTGGGTTTCCTACCAGGTTAGTAAGCAAGGTGCCCAGCTCCTCACCCTGGCTCAAACTAGAGTAAATCTGAAGACTGTAAGGTTCATATTGCCTTCAGAGCTAGGCACCAGACAAGGAAATGTTTTTGAATACTAATTTTGGACTTAAATTTAGCCTAAGCTCCAGCTCAGGTGTTGTGTTGCTATCGGTCTTGCTTCTTTAAACACTTCATCTCAAGAGGTCTTCAGCATGTGCTTATAAATTAGGCATAAAGCTAAGATGTCGCCTTTGAAAAAGGATTCTTTACTCAACTTCACGAGTGTGGCCAGCTAGAGATTTAAGTAAGGATCTTAGAAGGTAATGTACTGATTTCCTCCTGATGCACTCAGTTATATGGTCTCATAAGTTATGTGGTCTCATTTTTAGCTTCCTGTCTATAGTTCTTGGGGTTGCTTTGGTCTTGACTATATGGGTTTTGAGAAAGGTTTCCTATTTTTCAAGTAATATTCACATTTATTTTGGTTTTCACTGTTTTATGGGGGAGACAGAAATTGTAGCCCAACGTTTTTGTGGAAATTTGTAAATAAGACTAACAAAGAGGAAAAGTAGGTAGGTGGCACTAACAGTAATCTGAAATTACTGCATAGACAATTGTTTTTCTGTTGTAATCACTAAGCTTATATTTACCAATTTGCAGCAAAGATGAGCATTGCATGCAAGTGCAATAGTATTTGCTCAAGATTTCTTTTTTCCTTCAAATCTTGTAACACTGTAGTTTTTCCTCCTGCTGCTGTTTATTTAATCAGTAGTTTCATCTCAATGGCATTTCACGCCCTGAAGAGATATAAGGGTTTACAAGGATCAGATGGTATAAGAATTAAAGCTAGGAGAATTGCTGACTGCATAGATGAGCCAGAACACTACAAAACTGTCACACGCAGTTTGCTAAAGCCTAGATGTTCTCAGAACAGAATACTGCCTTACTTTTCCAACAGGAAAGATAAAAATGTTGAGATTTTGAATATGTCTCTCCTCTTTGGATTTTTCCACTTCTCTGAAGAGAACTTCTCAAGCAACATGAATGGTAATGGTTTAAAGGACACAAAAAAAGAAGATAGTTTTGCTGCTGAATCCTTGAAGGAGTTGAAGGAGGTTTAACAGCCTTTAGTCAGATGCCAAACTTTTTGTACGATGTGAGTAGGACAGTTAGTCTCCTTAGTCTGACTCTAACTGTAGCCATTGAATAGATCAAAAAAACTGTCCTGGAACATGTAAAAGACAAAAGAGTCTTTTACCTTGTGCAGGTTCGTGCTCTGCTGAGCGTTTTGTCAGGTCTGTGACAGTCAACAGCATGTAAGGAATTGCAATGCAGAGCACAGGTTGTCATTATCAACTGATCCATTCCTTCCAAAAACAGCTGGAGATAAATGCCACTCCTTATTTTCCAAAATGCATATTCAGAAGGTAAGTGGTACCTGTGAAACTTCCAGTAGCTCTTTGCTAAGTTTATTATCTCTGACTAAGCATTGTGTCTTGCCAAGAAGGACACAGTTTTTGGTGTGCACAGCAGGACTGTGGAAGTCTAGAGAGCTCCATTTCAGAAAGTTCAGATCCACAAAGATTTTTGTTCTATATTTAATGTCTGACCAGCAAACATTAAAGTCTGCGATAATCACCCAGAGCTCCTTTTGTAGCCAGTAGTGGGACAAGCTGGGTTTCTAGAATCTTGGCCAAAGGCTGGAGGACTTAGATGCATGCTGTTTCCTGGATGCACAGGGAGGCACTGAAGGCACACACGTTGTTTTACAGAGCTGGGTTCTAGTCATGGCCTCAGAAGATGCAAGCACAGAACAAGCTATGTAACCTCTCCAGGCTATTCCTGTCCTGAGCTGCAGGGGTCTCTGAGGTAGGTCAGCTTCCTTTCTCATTTGCTCTATGGTTTCTGGGAAGATTTCCATCTGGAACAGAGTTTCCAGGAACAAAGCTATGAATGATGTTAAGTTACGAAAATAGTTGATATACCCAGGCTGCATAAAACCTGACAGATGTCAGATTTAACAATTAGAAGACTATTAGAATAACAGAGAGATCAGAGGCCTTGACAAGGTTAGCAAAATTAAAGAGATAGGAGTTATTAAGACAAAATGTTTGCATTTTCATGATGAATTTATTAGAATAAAGAAAATTTTGCTTTTCTGAGTTCACTTTGTTTTAATATTCCTCTAAATATGGCTTCAATATCAAAGAGAAAGGAAAAAAAAAACACCAATATATCTCACCCTAGGTATTTTTCATATGTGTGATGTTGAATCACTCACAGTTTGTCCCTCTGAATGAAGGAAGGTGGTCCTGTTCAGTTGGTGGGTGATTCAAACTCAGGGGGTGCAATTAGAGCTTGTAGAGGCCTGTGAAGGATAAGTACTTTTTACCATGCTTGTTACCATGCCACTCTCTATCTGTGTGGAATGATCTATTGCTGCTGCTCTTGCTGACAAAATCTGGTGGGTTTTTTTCCCCCCACATGCTTGTCCTGCCCAATGGCATCTGGTTTTGTTCAAAGAGGCCTATACCTTCCCTCACCTTGATGATCCGTTGCTGTATCTTTCTGGCAAAGAACTCAAAAGATTTTGCCAGAAGGTTGCACTCAATCAATCCTGCCTTTAGGGTGTCCTAGAAGCACTTTCTTGGATCACCATTGCTTCCTCTTTCCGCACTCAAGTTCCCTTCATAGGAGGCGCTTGAACATATGTACATCATTGATTCAAGCCATATGTCCAGCCCATTACACCTGGGCTTTCCATGTGGATACACTGCAGGAATTCATCACTGGTCAGCTTAGTGTAGCATCTGACTCAGACTAAGACACATAGTGAGTGCCTCTGGTGGAACTTCTCCAGCTGGCAGATGTGCTTTCTATACTATATCAAAATCTTGCCTCTGTTTAGCACAACGGCCTTATACAATTCTAGTCTGTATTTCTAGTCTGATCTGATACTGATTCCATATTCGCTTAGTAAACTCAGCAAAAAATTCCCCTAATTCTATAAATGCAGGAAACTAACTCTCCACGAACACTGGCACAGCCATTCAACATAATTTGAATGTAGGTGAACCCACATGCAACAAACAGCTCAGTCTCACTGTGTTTAGTGGACAGGACAGTGTATTCTTCTCCATGTGGATTGACACCTTATCTCAGTTTTTTTCAAATTTATGATTAGTCTGAATTTTTCTTGTTTGTTGTGGAAGTAGCATATTTGTTTATTAAGATCTGAAGACCTTGGCTGATGTGAGCCACCACTGTGCAATGATGGGCATACAAGCCTTCTGATGTGCTCTGTTTGGTGGCTTCTGGCTCGATGTGCAGTCCTCCTGCTGCTCAAAAGTGAGTCCTGATATTTAGGCTGAGGTTTCGTTTGTTTTACCTGACTCCTCGGAATAAATAACATTTTCTCAATTAAATGTGTCAAGGACAACAAAGAACAGTCAATTTCATACCCAGTAAATTTAGAAAAACAAAGTAAGAGACAATCAGGGAGGATCTGAATGGCATATGGTCTAAATAGAAAAATGAAGGCAGAAGGAAGAGGAAGGAAAGAAGGGGAGAATTAGTTCAAAGAGATGGATGTGGGTGGTATAAATGGACAACGAACACAAGGGGGAGGAAGTTGAGGTTAAAAAATAAAGAAAGAAGCCTCTCATCATGGCCCTTAGAAAGAGGTGAAATAAATTACAACACAAGAGTCAAAGCAGTGCATAAGCAAGAAGTTGCATTCAAAACACACTGAAGTGAAATTAAAGGGAGCTTTGGTTCTGGAGGGACTGGTGGTAACAGCCTTTCAGAAATATTCTTCCAAAGAAGATGTTTAAGTACTGAGCATAAAATATTTATAAAAAGGTAGGTTAGATCATGTCCTGATATATCAGCAGAGTGACATGTACCAGTTTCACTTTTTTCCTAAAATTAGGAGCTTAGTTACATACGTATACCTTAAGACCAAGGGCTCTGCAATGCTAAGCGTCTGTCATATTAATCTCCACGTTGCCCATAATATATTTACTAACTGGATGCCAGATTCATCACTTAATTAATTCAGCTTTACATCCGTGTATCTGATAGAATTTGATCAATGAATCTGGAGGAAGAAATGGATCAGTGGGTTGCAGTTTGTATGCTTAAATATTTGGGGGTTTTATTTCCACAATGGCACAAGTCTCAAGAACTACTTGAAGTTCTCTGGAGTTTGGACTATGTCTTGCCAAAGAACAGCTGATATAATAACTCTTTACATGCATTGCCTTACCAACAAAATATTCAAGAATGCCTTAATGACATATAAACTCAAAGCATTTGTCTTGGTCTCATTTGTTTTAAATAATAAACAAGACAACATCATGTCATGAAGAATCTAATTGAAGATTTGGAATAAGTAATCATAATAACCCTACAGGAGTTCCAGGGTTTTTTTGAAGCAACATTGTTCTTAGATTACAAAACACTGATAGAAGTCTCAGTGCTGTAAGCCGCATGAAGAAAGGAAACCCCAAATTAAGAACGATAATTACAAATCAGAGACACTTCTTCTGAGTCTTTCTTTCATCAAAAAATGCCAACTTGGCCATTTAAAAGACATGAAACAGTGTTATCAGAATTTTTTCCCATGTGAAATGTTTGCACAGGAGATGCAGAAACTAAGAGCATGCAAGTACAATGTTTGAGCATGCAACACCGTATCACAACCACTTTGAGGAAGCAGATGACTGCTTTTTACAGCATTTTGATTTTAGAATGGTGCAATTCCACAATAAGATTGTCTTTTAAAACCAAAGAAAGGAAAAAAAAAACAAAACAAAAGACATCTCCATTTTCTCTTGCAATTTGTATAAGTATTTCTTGCAGATGTTCAAGTGTTCAAAGAATAATTTGAAACTGTAATCTGAATCTACAGGAGGAAGTTTAAAGTATGTTGACCAAACTGTTCCATATTGCAGAAATCATGTTCTTATGATTAAGAAGGATCAAACAAAGTAATAATCTAAAGTGATCAAACCATGTCTCCTAAAAAAAAAAAAAAAATTCTAAATCCATATATAAGCACATGGATAAAATAAAAGTATTTGTAAGTAAGAAGGTGAGATTGAATTGATTGCAGTTTGATTTCAGATGTAGCCACAAAGAAGTAGGTTCCTTACTATGGACTTAGGAGCCTAACTTCAGGCATCTAAGTTTACAAGGGGCTAGTACCTTGTGATAGGAAGCTGTTGTACAAGCTTATAGAGAGATCTGTGAGGAGATATGTCTGAAGGGAAGGCATTCTTGTTTCGATTAGTGGAAAACTTAATAACCATGCCAAAATATTCTCAGACTGAATGCCATAAAGTCTTCATTAGGCATGGAGATAGAAGGCCAGTTGCTACATTCATTTTAATTTTGGGAAAAGAGTAGGGTAGTAGGGTAGCTGGTAAGTTGGTTTGAGCGAATTTTCAACAGAGCAGGGTTTGATTATATTTTGGAATTAGAATCTTGGGGTCTCAGCTGTAACTTTTCTTTTTTTTTTTTTTTATTTATTTTGATACAGAGGAGCTGATGAATTACCTCCTAGTATTAATTTTTCACTTCTTATTTTCTATATATTAAACTAGGAAAAGCTCAGTCATAATTATGCAATTGAGTACTACAGCAGCAAGGTATGAATAGCAGAGAAATAACTTGAGATATATACAAATTGGTTTCTGAGAATTCCTTAATACCTCTGAATGTATAAAGTGAACCGTATATAAAGTAAAACCTTTCCATGAAAATTGCACAGGATGCAAAATATCTATGTAACATCCAAACACGTCCGCATCACCTTACCTGACAGTAGGGAAATAAAACTTGCTGTTACAATTTAAACAAATCTATTAATTATATACTACTTCATTCCTCTTGGTTTGATGGTATTCAAATGGAATTTAATACAAATTTAAGGACACCTGTGCTAAATGCAAGCAATAGCTCTAGAATCATAGAATCACAGAATCATAACATCAGTCATATAACTGGGTTGGAAGGGGCCTTAAAGACTATTTCCTTTCAACTGCCCTGCCATGGGGAGGGACACCTTCCACTAGACCAGGTTGCTCAAAGCTCGATCCAGCCTAGCCTCAACCTGGCTTCAGATACTGCCAGGGGTGCAGCAACCTGTTCCAGTGTCTCGCTATCCTCTGAGTAAAGCTTCTGTTGTGTTGACTTCTCCACTCATCTTTGTGTCATCTGTACGCTTGCTGAGGTGCTCTTGATCTCACTGTCTGTGTCTTTGATAAAGGCATTTTTAAAGAGTACCAGTCCCAAGACAGAGCCCAGAACTCTGATCTAATGAGGGACACCACTTTTCACTGGCTTCCACTTGGAAACAGAGCCATTGACCACAACTCTCTGGCTGTGCCGATCCAGCCAATTTCTAATGCACTGAATAGTCTACCCTTCAAATCCACGTCTCTCCAATTTGCAGGTGAGGATGTCATGTGGGACCATGTTGAATGTGTAACAAAACTATAGGTGGTCTTCACTTATTGACTGTTGCAGTCACTCCATCATAAAAGGCCACCAGAACAATTCTAGGTCACTGTCACCTCTGGTTATTTCAGTTTGACTGTTTCTATTGTAAGCTAATACTAATTTTGAGGCTTTTTAAAAACTACTTTATATTAAAAATATTTGTTCCTAATTCTAAGACTGCATTGAAATTCTAGGTTAATTTTTCATCTTTAATGGCTTATACATGAAAGTCTCATGTTGTTATTCTGTCTGATTAAGAGGAACCATATGTTTTAAAACTAAGAAGCAGAAAAGTATGGGTGTTTACACCTTTCTTTTCAGAACAAACATGATATCTCATTCACATCTCTTTTTTGGATAAGTATCTATGTATACATTTATCACAGTTACTTAGTGCTTTGTTTCAGCTGAGAACTGGTTTGCTCTACTTCAGAGGGGACAGCTTTGTTTTTTGGCAAAGCAACAGGATGATATCAAGTTCAGACAAAACACTGGAAGTTAAATTAAGTAACATGGTTTTTTTACCATTTGGGAAATTTTATGTAATGGGGAATTTTACAGCAAGTGGAAAATTACCAGAAAAGTGTGAGTTTTGGTAGTTTTTTTTTGGTTGTTGTTTTGTTTTGTTGTTTTGGTGGTTTTTTGTTGTTGGGGTTGCTGTTCTTGGGGTTTTTTTTTTTTTAAATTTTGTTTGTTTGGGAGCTTTTTATGGCTCACTATGACTAACAGTATTTTCTTTACTTGTGGATCTTACTGTGGCACTTTTCCTTCTAAAGGAACTGACTGGGGCTGGGAGCTACCCCCTTCCTGGAGAGTTATGAGTAGGACAATCTCACCGGGTGAGCAGCTGAGCATTTGGAGAACAGCAAGGAGTTTGTCCACAACTGGGAAGAGCAGGGAGCATACAGAGAGCAAGGCCTTGCAGGAGGCACAAGAAAAGCCTGCTGAAGGAGTCAGAGTAGAGCTTCTGGAGATCTCCAAAGGCAACATACTGGAGCTGAGCGTGGAGGACATCACTGATGTGCATATATGTAGGGGGTTTGTAGGGATGTTTAACTCTATCTTGTCTTTGGCAGTTTGAATTTTATCTGTTCTAAAACGTGGTTGTCATTTGTCCTAATGTAACCATTCCTTGTGTTTAGAGACAACAAATAAAAAATATGTGTAAATGCAACCCCTAATTTTATTAGACCTTTCGGTCTTATACAGGTGCTTGCAGTTTTACCACAGAACTAAAACTTCTAGTTGTGAAGATAATTTTAAAATCCTGCTAGGATCTTGCACCTGATGGAAGGTTAAAGGATATGGTACTAAAGTATAATGAAATTCCAAATGTATACTTTCAAAGAGAAATATGCTTAACATTTGCTGTCATTATTTTCATTAAGTTTTGGTATGAAGAGCCTCTGATGCTTGCCAAGTTTTTATAGGCAACCTGCGATTTGCAAATCAAAGCAAGAAATGTCCCATTTCCTGACCTTTGCCTTTGTTTTTTGTTCTCGCACACAAAGTATTTGGTTCATGAGAGAAATTTTTAATTTTCACTATTAGGCTTAGATTCTTTCACAGTTAATGTATGACTTTCAACTTAATATTCTTGGTTTTGTTTAGTATCTGTTTCTTTAAAAATGTGTTAAAGTCAGCTCATGTCCTTCATAGGTACAAAATAAAATAGTCATATGAATGTGAGTTTGAAAGAGATTTTCCTCTTGTGTTATTTTCTGGTATTTTTCTTTACAAGTAACTGAACTGTGTGTTCCTATCAAATACTACAGTCAAATTAAACCACAATATGTTAAACAGGAATTTAGTCAGGGCACACATTCATAAAATGTGATTCTAGTACACGACTCAGTGTTTTTAAAAGAAATGATTGATAAAATAGAAGTTTGTTCTGTTCCAAGTATTCCTTCCTGCTGGCGATTTGTTGCACATCATACTTGTGTATAATCAGGTTCCAAAAATAAAGGCTACGTTACCCTTTGCACAATATTGAGTCTTAAGAAGAACTGTAATATTTTAACCACATTCTACTATATGTTGTTTTGTGATCTACACAAAAGTAGTAAAATTATTTAATAGCAGAGAGCTATGATAAGTAACTTTAATAACAACCTCGTTACTTTCATAGTACACACTGCAGAAAATTTGCATATAGCATACTTAAAATAAACACATTTCCTACTAAACTTGAGTGTGTTTTGTCATGTAGAAAAGACCCATTCCTTCACAGGTCAAATAAGCAGACTAATTTGATTTCCAAAGGTTTCTTTTGGATCTTTGTGCTTTCTCAGAAGATTGTGACTCTCTCACTCAGATACAGACCCTGACACAGTAATCCATCCCTTTGTCACACTGAGATGCAATCTCCACAGGATTTTGTGTGATGTTTTTTAATCTTGTATTAAATGTGGCTTGAGAGACTGGTGCTACACCATCAGCTCATCTGTGCCCCTGACACAAAGTGCAGTGTAAGGCTCCAGATTCGCCCTAAGGGAAGCAGGGTAGAACAGCAATCTCTGTCCATGGCTTTTTACATTAGATTTGCTTTTTTACTTGGCCTACCTGCAGGTATTAGTGCTTAAATCACGCTGAAGAGCTTAGATTTTTCCGCGGGGTTTTCTGCAGGATGGTGTGAGATTTGACTATAGTTTAACGTTAATCATTACTACATTTCTGTGCAAAGTAAGCATTTCTAATAAGCATATTCCTTGGAGCAGTTCATTAGTATTTACTTATACTTTAGAATAGAAGTGTGCCATTTAAATTGGCATAAGTAAGTAAGTTGTGGAAGTACAAATAGGTCTAATTTATATTACTGACACCTAGCCCAGGAATTTGCTGTCACCTTTACATATTTCACCAAGCCATTATCTCAAATGACTCATGGCAATGTCAAATGAAGAAAACATGATGTATTTTTGCAAACTCCGATACCGGGGGAAAATTACTCAAAGAATATTTGATTTCAAAGAAGCCCAGACACCTGTGTCAGAACATCATAACACCTCTAACTGACTATCCTTAGACAAAAAAAACAACTGGCCTCAAGTTGAGTTCTGGTTTTGTAAAGGATCTTTGTCCTGGGAATACTTGTACTTACCTGGACAACACATTTCTAAGCTGTTGGCCAACATGCAGTAAACACCTTGGGATCCATTGAGTTTTTCTATGCAATTTTCAAAGACACGCTGGGTTGTTGTGGATTCAGACTTTGACCATAGTTAGTCCAAATTACAAATAATTTCACCTCAATTCATACATTTCCTTTAAGAACAGAGTCCCATTTAGCCTGATTGATCTGTTTCCTACCAGTCCTGGAGCTTAATTACTGTCATTGTTGCAAACCCATGTTTGTAAAAGCTTGGTTAAATGTCTTCCACATACTAACTCCCAAATACCTCCTCCGTCCTCATTCAGATAGACTCTTCTGTTATTTATTAATGGAAATCATCCATACTGGTATTAACCAACATTCTAAGAAAAATATTCACAGTTATTTAAAAAAAAATCAAATGGCACTTTGAATTTGATGCACCTGTAACATTTTTTTCTGCACAACTACCATTTTGAGAAAAGTTTTATTCCTTTAAGTGTTCACTATAATTAGAGAAGTGCATTTATAATTAATTTATAGAAAACTCAGTTTGATTTTAATGGAGATAGAAGAACCTAACAAGACTAGATGATCCAATCAGAGTACAGAAACAAGATCATAGGGTGTGGGTGGCATCTCACCAATCCTTACTAACCAACCCTTGCTAACAAATGGTTGTTATGAATATTCCATCAAGCACTCAGTCTCAACATAACTACATCAAATACATCAACAGAAATGTCCTCTGAGAAGTGTCAGATAGAAAACGAGTCAGTCATGGAGACCTCCTTGCAGATGGTTCACTTTTTGAGAATGCTGCAAAAGTGCAAGGTGTAGGTGCCCTTGGCCCTGGAGAAGAGTTCCAAGTGGTTTCTCAGCATTATTGTAGCATCACATTAAACTATCTGATGGTAATGTAAAATAGTCAGGTCTTAAGTGCTAACACAAGGTTCTGGAATACTTAGATAAACATATCATCCCCATTTTGAATAAAACACTGTTTACTAGCTCTCTCAGGAGAAATATATACCTGGACGAAAGCCAGGCAGTTTTAGTTTAGCCTGAGTTCAGCAGAGCTGATGATCAGACAAACAAGTGGAACTACATAATGCAAAAGACAGGAATGAGTTAAGGTTTTGCCTTCGTAGTCTGCTTTCTTACATTTTGAGTGTAACTCTTGGAAAGAAATGCAGGTATAAAACTATTTCTCTCACTGTTCCCCCCCTTATGTTTCCATGGCCCAGCAGACCCTCACAGGTATTTGTGAATGATCTCAGTTTTAAATGACTGGTTGATTCCTAGTTAGTCTTATTTTAAATTTTTTCACAAATTATACAGCAAAAATATAATTATCTTAAATTTCATTATAAATTTTTATATTTTCAAAATATGTTTATTCATAGGATGTGTGTATAAAGCTTATGTAAACTTTCAAAATAATAATAGATCAGATCATGTCAGTGTTTAAAAACCAGGTAAAATAGGTAAAAATGTATAAACTTTTATGTGTATAGATACAGTAAACACTTGATAGAAAGATGGAAAAATGCTCAGTTTTCTGAGATTTTGATTCAACTATTAATGCATCAAATACAAACACATCCTGCTAGTAAACTAATCTCAATTTAGAAAAAAACCTCTATGACAAAACAACACTTTTATTGTACTTGAACATTCTTATGGGAAGTTGAAAATTAATGTGTTCTTACTTTATTTAAAGTTTCCATTCTTCTTGTGTTTCTTTGGAAAATTGTACTACCAAAAATGCACATTTTTATTTCTACTTCATCATTATCCTATTTTGACAACAAATATAAAAAATTAAAAGCATGAAGTTATTTATTTTCAAATGTCTACATTGGTTTTCCTGTTTACCACAGCGGAACTTTCGTAAGATTGGAACAATTGCTGATAGGCAACAGAACAATAAAAATATCCAATGTTATCTGTATCTTCATGAAATTTGAAGGAAAAAGAGGGAAAAACCAGAATTATAGAAATGAAACAGGGAAAATACTCTCAAAGGAGTTTTTTGCAAACATATTATTTCTTGCTCTTGTAAAAGGAAGAAATCTTTTCCTAAAGAAAAGGAGAGGGTGTTCACCTTCATCCAATCATCTCAGCGTTCCTTACTCAATTGTGATTCCTGCCTATTTAATAGCTTCCTTGTATTCATATCATCTTGCCACAAGGCATCCCACTCTTAACTATATTGTTTTTGGAAAGATTGTCTTCTTCTCTTTGAATCTTCCTCTTTTTAGCTCTTGGTTATTACTCTTCAAGTTACAGCAATTGGACACTCCTGTCAACTCTTCCCATCCCAAACATGATTTTACCATACCCTGCTATAGATTTTTGATTTTCTAAATTGAAGAAACTGAATTACTTCCTTAATGATCCATATTCTTCGCTGTTCTTGCCCTGCTCGGAACCTTTCCCAATTCAATGATCTCCTCCATGTGAAGGAGGGACCAGAAGGAGGGATCTTTTGCCATTCCAGATGTGGATCAGATGTGTGTTTACTGAGTGACATAGCAAAATACTTTTTTCCTTCTAATTCCTAATGGTTGATTTACCTTTTTGACTGCCAGAGTGCAGCAAGTTGATGTTTTCACTGAATATTCCATCATAACCCCAAGATCTAGTACTTTAGAGACAGTGGTCAGCTCAGGGACCATACCTTTAAATGGAGAGGTAGGATTTATTTTACCATAGGCATCAGTCCAGATTTACCAAAAGTAAATTATTGTTATTTTTATTGTTATTGTTAATAATTATTTGCCAAGGTCCTGTGTCACATGGGATTCTTTTGATGTTCTTAAGAGTTGGCCATGATTTTACTATCCTTAGCAGTGTCATCAAAAAAATTATCACCTGATAATCCTTCCTCCAGGGACATGAAAACATGAACCCTAGGGCTGACCATTCACCATTCCATGAAAAAACCTCTTTCCGTTATAAGAATTGACCATCTCTTTCTGCCCTGTGTTTTTGGCACAGCAATACAGTATTTGTCCATGCCATAACTCCTTTTATCCCATGGCTACATAATTGCCTTGAAAATTTTTTGGGTGTTCATAGAAAATATCTTTATCTTTCTATATCTACATTCTATTGTTGAACTCTGCAAAGAAGTGTCACATGACTAATTTTATAATTCTAATCAGAATGGAATAAATCTGATAATAACAGAAAAGGTGGAGGAATTATCACCATGCTTGTGTAGAAGACAATGTGATACTTCTCCAATAAGGGTCAATGTGTTTACTAAAAAAAAAAAAAATTATTATATTTTGTTTCAAAACCTTCTCATGCTTATGTAGGCAGTGTCTTAAACTTAGACTTTTAGATGGTCAATTATACTATTAGTTTGTTTCCTATCCTGAAAATTCTGTTAAACTTAAATGCTTTATTTCTGGTCAATTATTATCCGATGAGAAACCCTGTATAGAATAATTTCAGATGATTTTTCTGTGTAACAATTATGGAAAGGAAATATGATTCTATGCTGGACATGGTTCCCTAGCAGGAACAAATAGAAAAAAGCTTCATCATAAAAATGGAAGTGTCATAAAAAACCCAGAAAAGTGCAAGCTGTAATCTCTAAGTGTTAGAGACAGCTGCATATATGTAGTGGGGAGAAGACTAATGTTAAATACAAGTTAAGTAAATACAGCCAAGTGTATTTAAAATTATAACTGGAGATAGTTAAAGGATTTTCTCTAGGTCATCATTCATTGACAATTCCTAGAAAAAATCATACGTTATTATAGTAACGGTAACATGAGAATTCAGTCTTTTCCAACTTGACCATATCCAATTATGTTGTGCTTTCAGCATTCAGCTGTTTTCCTTTGCTTCACTTAAGACACAACATCTGGAGGGCCTCATTAAATGAAGGTTAGATAATCTACTGATGAACTATTTAATTAGGAATTCACCAGCGGGAAAAGTACTAAAGCTGTTATTTGTCTTTATTCACACATTACTGAGACTAAAGAAACCACAGCAGTAGGTGGAATATTTTGCATATTTGAAAAAAAGTGCTTTAAAACAAACTTACTATAGTGTTTCTAACTGCAGTAGGAGTTAGAAAAATGTTCTATTCAGGTATAATTTAAAATAGTGTAATAATGTGGCAAAACAGTTTATTTAGCTTCTTTCTGGTTTTAGATTATTTTGTCTTTCTCTTATCCTTCCTAAGAATTTAAGAAGCAATAAAAGGCATTTTTTTTACAACTTATCCATCTGCACTTTTTATACCAGCATCAGCAGTAAAAATGTTTTCTTAGCTTTTTATACATGACTAACAGACATTAAATATTCTTTGACAGTAAACCTGTAGTGCACTCATCCTGGGCTGTTTTAGCACGTATTTCAATCATACTATGACCAGCCTAGTATGAAATACTCCTCTGTGTAATGAAGGTATCTGTCTTGGTGGGGATGCTGAAAGGGGACCGATGCTGGATGTCTTCTGAGATGACTACTTCTGTTCAGTATCAGCTGGGTTGAGACTTTCTTAACATGTTTCACTTGTGATCTTTTAAAGGTGTCAGGATGAATGATTTTCAGACACTTTGCTGTGCAATGGATTTAAAATCATGCCCCCAAAATAGTATATTTATAGATTAAAAAGGCAAAATATTAATCTAATGCACTGTCTTGTCTCCTTACCTGTAATTTATAGTATAACTATCACATGATTATGGCAATTCTCCAATGAAACAAAGTACTTATATTTTGTTGTCTGTAAAGCATTTCGCTGACTGGTGCACTTGCTATTTCAGTGTTTTATTCTGTATGGAGCAGAATGGTCAACCAAACTGACTTTTAAATAATTAAACACCCTATGAGCATTACTTTTGATTATTGTTATACTTTTGATATGAACTTAATTATGTGAAGTAAATCTAAGCATTAGTTGGAAGAAATAACTTTCCTGGGAAATTAAATGTACTCTTTGTACAGTGCCGAGTCTCAAGAATGTTTTAGTGTTAAACACCCTCAGTTCACTTCAGGTTTTCCTTAGTAGTTTATCTGGACAGATGGCAGTAAAAAACCCACTCTGTACAGAAAAGAGAAATGATTTTTCCCTTTTCCAGTTGTGATGGAAGAGATTCTGTGTTCACTTGTTTGTTGGTGTATCTATCTAGGGACTACAAAAATATAATTTGTGTCTCAAGTATCTCAAGTAATCTCAATTTATGTATTTTATTTTTAGGTATTTAGTTTTTCGTTTGTTTTTTGTAAAGTAAAAATACCTTATGAGTTTGTTCTGTAAAATTACTTTGCTAGGCTAAACCCAGGGTACTATAGCTAAGGAGTTCCCAACTTTCTCTAAAATGACCAACTTCTACATTGAGTTTTAGGATTTTCTTGGAATAGTTTATAAAAATAAGTCACTCATGCATCCACTGAGTTTCATGGTTCCTTCCCAGCAGCATAAACAATCCCAGGAATCTGGTATTTTAGAAGAAAGTGGATTTGACTTTTTGCTCTGATAAACAGTTGTTTGGAGTATTACAGGCAAACTGTGGAGCCTCTACTTGTTACAAGCATGTATATAATCTGGAAAGCAGAAAACCTATGAGCACAGCGTGTAGCCTGTTTTCTGTCAGAGGCTGAAATCTGTTGGTATATGTGGTTGTATACACGTCAGCAAAGTTTAACTTAAATGTTTGGTGAGACAGAGGCTGTGTATGTAGAAACAAATGCCAGTTGGCTTAAATTTGGAGGTTTGAATAATATCCTTCTCTGTTCAAGCTATATTATTTCTTGTACACTGGAGCATTTTCATATATGCTTCCACTTTCCAGACTTATGAAGTACAGATTTCATGCCAAACTTGTTCACTGGTATCTTTCACTTTTAAGCCACCACTCTCAAAAGACATCAAGAAATCCACAGTTCTCAACTTTCAGTTTGCATTCCCGATGAGTATCCAAGAATTTACATGTCTCTGTGTTTGCACAGGCTGCAGTGCCTCCTCACAAGAACCAAAGCTTGGTATCTTATACAAAGGGAAAAAACAAAAGAGAACTTTTTGATAACTATTGATTTGAACAGAAAATGAAAGTCAAGAGAGTTTAAGAAATAATTTAGAAAAGGCATAAAAGGTGCTAATCATTTTTCTGGAGTAGGAAGCTTGCCAGGAAATCTAAAAGGACTTCAAAAAAGATAATTTTATAGTAAAAAAAGATTTTATATTTTTTTCATAGCAAAATTTTGAAAGTTTCAAACTGAATGATTCTTATTTATAGGTGAAACTCATGATATCTATCTCAAAATTAAGATATAAATAGGCAGAGTTAAGGAACAAATCAGTAAATTGAACTTTAACATTTTTTTTAAACTCTTCCTCTCAGATTCCATTGGTTCCCTTGGATGACCTATCTGAAATATTAACTATAGCATACAATTTCTCTTCTAATACAGACTGAATATGAAGTTTTTTTAGATAATTCAGGTACTAATTTAAATCTCTAAGGTATGTGTATACCCAGAAAATCTGTAAAAATTACAGATAAAATATGAATAAATACATTAGGAATAAACAGAATGAGAACTATAACATATTAGGAATGAATCATCAAAACATATTAGGAAAGAATAATTGAGTTGTTATAATAAGAGTTCCAATCAATTAATGATCTATGACTTTGAAGAAGTCAACAAGTATGTAAAGAAAAGTCAATTGATGTAGCCACCTGGTTTTCCAAAACCATTTCTGTTCGGAGTTTCTTCTCCAAAAATTCTTGAACTGACTTTTTGTGAGATAGGAGAAAATCTCTCATGGAGAAAAAATTAGCATGAGAAGAATCATGTAGAAATAAATTTTCACAGTGGAAGGAGATCACTAGCAAAATCTTACATGGGTCTAGTGGAAGGTGTCCCTGTCCTCAGCAGGGGGCTCAGAACTAGTTGATCTTTATGGTCCCCTCCAACCCAGGCCATTCTACAATTCTATGATTCTATGATGTATATTCTGTTTATCATCCCAATGAATGATTTAAGAAGTGAGTAAAAAGGTGAAAAACAATCACAGGCTTTAACAAGTTAATCAAGGTTCTAAAAATGAGAGAGACCTGCAAAGTGCTGCAGAAGGACATCATGATGAGGCACGAGCTACAGATCAAATGGCAAATAAAGTTTGAGGTAGATGTATTTGAGGTGATACATATTAGGGAACACTCCTCATTTTATAGTTCAATGAAAACTATGCTCAGTGCTAGCTAAAAACCAAAATAAAGTATTATGAAATATGATGACAAATACTACTCAAAACAGAAGATGTTAATGTTCTGCTTAAATCTTCCATCTGCATCATGAGTATTGAATGTAGAGCTAGCATCTCAACCTTGAAAAGAGCACAGGATCTGTCAAAGTTAAAGCAGAGACAATAAGGGGTATGGAATGGTTTCCATGCAAGTAAATATCTCATTGACTGGGACTTTTTGTAAAGGAGATGCCATAGGAGGGATGTGACACAGGTCTGTATATGCATGATGGGAAGGTGAGAATACTTAGCACTGGTTTTTCTGTTGCAATAGCATTAAAGTCTTCAAATGAAGCAACTCATTGGTAAGTCCCAAACAAGGAAGGCAGTTTTTCACATACTGTATGCTTTGTTGTGGAATTCTCTGACAAAAGGAAGTTTTTAATGTTAGAAATTTAACTGAAATAAAGAAAAAATTATTGGAAAAAATGATGAAAGAATAATTTAAAAATATGAAAATATGGTTTCTGGCTTAGAAGTTTGAGTTGCCACTGAGAGATACAGATTCTTCAGCATCTACATCAACATGAGATTTTCCTGTTTCCTAACTGTTCCAGGAGTGTCTTCTAACAGGTATTGCCAGCTGAAAGATTACAGGGATCTTTGGTCCAACAAAGTGTTGCTATCCTAGTTTTTCCAGCAGTTCCTTTCCTTCCAGACCCTGGCTGCTCAGAAGCCCATGGCTCAAAGGACGCTATTCCTCACAGACACCAGACAAATGGGTGTGGTAGCTCAGGTGTGAGGTTTGTGTTTATTCTGTGTTCAAGGGAAGGGGTTGAGCCATGTGAAGTCTGGCTTACCATAAGATTCCATGTGTCAGCTGCTTGTTGCGTGAGCCTGATGTTTGTGCTGATTTTGCTTTCCATTCACACTGTAAACACGAAGAGGAGGAGGTGCAGGAAGACTGAGGAGTCAGCACAAAGCCTGCTTTATGGGGAGCTGATGATAGAGAGACCCACACTGATGAGTGCGAGAAGAAAAACACTATCTCTGGAGCTAACTCCCCTCCCCTTCACACTGCACTGCAGAGACACGAACCAGGAGTGAACTCACAGCTCCAGCACATGTGGGCAGTCATGAACAGTGAGTTACAGTGCACCTCTTCAGGCTGTCAGTATAATTCTGTGTGGATTTCCTCATGCAGCTGGCCTCTTATCCCTTATTTCGTTCACAGTGTTGTAAAAGCAGTAAAGGAAAAGGGACAAGAATAGTGCATGCTACTGAAAGATACCTGCTATATCTTTCCTTCTTCCCTGCTGCAAAAAACCTCAACTTATACACACACAACAGCTTAAAACAGGTATTTCTCTCTAACAAGTTGGGAATGAAGACAAATTCCTATTGCAGCACCTGAAGAGAGAAATGTGAGTGAGAGACCACAACAAGAACAATTTCCTGTACTGACTAATGTGAAATGAAATATAACGGGCATGTTTGGAGATGCATCAGTTCACTGAAAATATAAACAGAGGCAAAAAATAAAACAAAAGGGAGAGAAAGACAGGCAAGATAGCTGCCAGTCTAATGTGCAGTTTACTGGGGAAAAAACCTGGCTGAAGGCAAGGAAGGAAGAATTGTTCAAACGTAAGATTTTACAATATCTTCATGAGCTTTTTCAGCTGCCTGGAGAAAGAGTCCTCCAGGGCACTGTCAGTTTCTAAAGGGACCTTTTAGGAAATCTCATTTCAAAAGTTAAAAGAAGCTTCTTGGTAACTCCAAATCAACTAAAACCTGTTACAGAAGGAAGAGGATGTGCCAGTCCATAAGAAAGGCAAGAAATGAATGGAAAGTGTATTCAAATGAATTTTTTTTTGGTAAAGGAAGACACAGGTAGGAAAAAATAAGAGTTATTATTTACTTTCTTAGATAACAAATAGGGGTCCAAAAGATGGCAGAAAGCCAAGTTGTAGTTGATTGTCCAGCTTTGATCTCCATCATGCTAAGTAACTTTATTTGATACAGCAGTAACCACTTGATATACTAACTCTGACAAAACCCACTGTTTTGAGCAGCTAAAGATTAAAACATTTCAAGTCTGAATTTGGTATACTCAAGACATAAGTAGTTCTCCCTTTATTAGGCCAGATACAAGTTACATAGCCAGAGGGGACATCACATCGGAAAAAGAGGCATGATTGGTTTCTCTGGTGGCTATTCAGATCTTATCTGGAAATGAAAGGCGAGAGATGAGACTGGAGAAGGTAGGCAAAACTATCAGAGTTGTTTGGCTGTCTTGTGGGTTGTGTTTATTTTCAGATGCAGGTCTGTTTTGCACTCTAAACAGACCATTTTGGGCAGGAGTCTAGGAGATGCCTTTTTGTGTTTGTAATATGTAAAAAATATTCAATAAAACATGTCTAGGGTTTTTTTTAAGTTTTGTTTCCCAACTTAAACACGGTTTAGGAAATAAGGGTCAGGATCTGAAAGAAGAAAATGTGGGTGATGGCAGGCAACTTGAAGAATATTTAAATGATGGTGTATTCTGGAAGAAGGAGGGTGGTTCATGCTTATTATTAAAATCCAATAATTTTGTTGCAAGGGAAAATAACTATTACATTTTTTTAACCTAAAATACAATGGTATTGCATAACTGACTAGTCTTCAGAATTTATGTAAGTCCATCTCTTTTTGCACACCCTCATATTTAACTTCCTTCCAGAACTTTGATGATAATATCAGTTTGCACTAAGGAAAAAAAAAAAAATCCTTTCAGCAAACTGTTAAAAACTAGTTTAGATTGTGTTGAGTCCTGATAGAAGTCCACTCACGTGTCCACATGGTAAGATCACACCTTAGCAGACAGATTTGATTTTTTTCTGAAGAGTCCATATTAGTTTTATTTGAACATCTTATTTTCATAAAATTAATTCTCTTCAGCTTTCTGGTAACTATATAATATATCAGTTTGTACACATCTCTCCAACTCATCTTTTACAGTTGTTTTTGACTGATAGTTTCCTTTTGCACACAGAAGTTGATGAGCCGGTGGTATTCCTTGTACCTTTCATTTGTAAGAGGAGAGCCCTGAGTACAGGATCACAAAGGAAGGGAAGGAGCTGGGCAGCCGGTTGCAGACAGTTGCTTCCTATCAGTTCAAATCACCCAGATGTGGACTAGCTCCAGCAGGAAAATGTGCAATCACATTAGCACAGCACTGCGCCTGAAGGAATGATCCCTGCTGGATTGAAGTACCTGCTCTGTCTGAAGGCATTTGACTACTTTGTCTTGCCGTTCCCCCAACCTCTCTGGGGTAGAGGCATGTGTGAGAGAAGAGAGTGAAATGGTCATACTGGCTGATGAGGCCTTTTCCCCTTAACAGCAGGATGGTACTCCACGTACTTTGGATGTCTTAGTCACTGACTAAAATGCATGGGCAGCTTTGAACCTCGAAGCAAAAGCTTCCTCACTTTTTCTACCCCATAAATCTCAGGCAAATTCACCTAATCTCTGTGCTTTGATTTCTGAAATCTCTAATAAATCTTGCTGTTAGTGCTTATAATGCTGAACCTAAAATAATAATACTCCCTTATAACACTGATCTTAAAGATTAATATAAACTGCTTACTGACTGCTTTGTATGTTGATTTTGTTAAGCTTGGGAAGATGAAAACAGTATGATCACAAATATGTTAATTTGAATGTAACTGTGTAGTATCTCATAATTTATTTGCTGTTTGTGACAGAAAAAATTATAATCTTGCTTCTACCATCCCGTAAAATTCAAAAAGAATAATTTTATTTTTTTTTTGTTAGAGAAGAAAAGAAAATGCATGACTAGTGAGAAAGAGGAATCTACAAAGTGAAACCTGTGAGTGAAATTTGCAATCAGAATTTTTAGTATTTGCCTTTTCAATAATGAAATCTGCACTGATGTGTTCATATGCTGGTGAGCTAAAGACATTTTATGGTATCTAAACAGAAAAAGCTCTTAAAGTGGACATACTGCATTGTCTACAACCACCACCTCCCATCCCTGTCCAGAGACTACTGAGGCCCATGATTTAATGTTGATAACCACAAGAACAGCCCATTTCAAAGGACTAGTTTGTTAATTTACTTAGGTTTTTTTTTTTTGCACCTAAGAAAATTATTTTATTAATTTCCTTACTTTTTTTTGCATCTAAGAAAACTATTTTCTATGAATATAGTTATTTAAAGACATTTAACAGCAACTAAAGATTTTCATTCATTAAAAATGGGAACCATGTATCCATTCAATAATTTAAATAGTAATTTATAATAATATCACTAAAAGATGGTATTTAAATTTTGGCCAATTAATTTATATTCTCTTTGTTTTTCAGTGGAAGTGATTTCCACGAAATTGCCAACAATCTGTCAGTGAGAGGCCTGCATATTCTTTTTAAGCTCCTTATGTGAATATTGTACTGCCTTTAATACATCTACTAACATTTTAAGCATAATTGTTGACATCCTATTATTCTTAATAAACAGAAGTATTAAATATTTTAGGTGATGCAATGATTATTGCTTACAACATTTTACCATGATTTAGTTTTTCATAACTCTAAATAAAATTTTATTATCACCAGTCAACTGATAAAAAATAAATTATTGTAAGCTATTAAAAATTTTGAAAGAACTGTTTCTCTGTAGATATTAAGTACCAAATACTGTCCCTTTGGCGAAACAGGACACCACACTACCTTCTGCCTTCATCTAGTGGCAAGGCACTCACTGCACATTTCTTCTCACTGTACATTTCTTCTTCCAGAGGTAAGCACTTTGGGATTTAGCATCATAAAGGACAAGCAGCTGTTTTATAACCCGTTCAAACTGTTCTGATCATCGACGAGAACAGTGTTACTGTGATTCCTGGGCAGTGTTTCCTAGCATCCAGAACAACATGGCTAGAGCCATGTATTCCTAATTCAGAATATGTGCACCTGTTTAGACCTGCCCTTTCCCAAAGAAACTTTGTCTTAAAATGCTAGGGGCTCTGCAAGGTGAAGGTAACTGTTTATAGCAGGAATTTTATGGCTTTTCACCCACACCCACACCAATCTCCTTTCAGCTACTGCTCTGCCAGATGCATTTAATTATTGCCATAAACTGTAAACACTACTGCATGACCATTTCCCCTTTAGCAAGATTGTGTGTGTGAAAAAAGTAAACAGATTGTATAACAAAGTGTTCTCTAGCTGTCAGCAAGGGCTTTGAAAATAAAACACTTCCCTCCCGACTCACAATTGGCTGACAGTCGGCACATAATGAATAATAGCTCCTGGGGACCAGCAGAAAGATGTGTGGGAAAACTTTAATTAAAAGCTTGTCAGTACAATTTTACCTGGGTGACATCACCTGACTGAAATCCTGCTGCCGGGCTTTGTTGTCTGTAGGATCGCAGGTAGCGCACTTGTTTTGCTGACAGCAAACAATTCAAAAAGTACTTCAAAACACTGGGGGGAAGATGCTATGCTGCCAGTAAAATATAATCTATTTGTGGTGTTCTAATTTTCTAATTAGCAGCTGTAGAAGGCTCTTTGCCATTGTGGGAGGAGGGTGACAAACAGGTTTTTGTAGCTCGTTATCTATGATGCTCTCTTGATTATGTATCTTCTTGACAGTCCATTCCAGAAAATTGTGTTCCAAAATCAAATACATTTCCAAATGTAGACAGCTGGGCTTGAGCCAGAAGTACAGACCTGGCATCAAATTCCCAGCTTGAAACTCTTATATGTATTAAATCAGAGCACCAAATCCAAACAGACTGAAAGTTCACAGCAGAGGACTTTCAGGCTGTGCAAAATTCTTAAAGAATGGGAACTTCATGATGGTCCAACACTATAAATCATGTTGTCCAGGAGAAGAGTCACAGTGAAGGACTTGATTTTGCCCATCCCAAGTGCTGGTACCCAACACAATGAGGTGGCACACATGCTTTTGTCTACTTGTTAATGTAAAATGGGAATGTGAATCTGAAAGCCCAAACTTGGCCCTAAAGTTGCAATTAGTAATATTCATGGTAAGAAACTTTCATCTAACACTGCTGAAATCATTAATGCTAGTAAAGCTTGGCTATTTTACAAGTAATTTGTAGTAATGGAGAGTAGTTTCTTATAATTTAATGTTAATTAATTCAGTTACATCATGATCTAGCTCAAGTCCTGAGCTGACTTTAATGGGAATAGGCTGGATCTGATCCAAAAGGCACTGAGGCCAAAGGGAGCCTTTCCATTGATTTTCAGAGGAGTTGGTTTGGGTGTGTAAATGGATGGAATTTACTTATCTGACAGAGGAAAGACTCTCACTGAACTGTGTGTTTGCCTCCTTATTAACATTCTCTCAATTTCCTTAATTTTATGCAATTATGATTCTCCAAATGTTGAGGAAAGTATTATATCTAATTAGTGGTGAACAAAAGTAAACAGGAGGTTTATTTTCTTATTACATGCTAAAATTAAATGCTATTCTTGGGCATGTATATGTGAGTAATAACACACAAAGCAACTCCCACGTAAGAGTAAAGACAAGGCTTCTAAAATCAAACATTTCTAGTACAACCTTTCTGTACTAAACATAGTTTGAAGATTGATTAAAAGAGTTTTTTTTTAGTAGAAGAGACTCAAGTTAGGCAAGTGGGAAGGAAAACACCTGGACAAATAACTTAGGAATTTTCCTTTTTCTTTACTGTTCTGATATGCTGGGCAATAACACCTAATTCTTTAGTAAGAGATATGCTCACCTAAATATTGAGCAGGGGCTTTCATACTCCAAAGGAGAAAGAAGTGTAATGCTAAAATGTAAAATAATTGTCATTTAGTTGTCAAAATGTCAACATTTATTTGGTGACAAAAAATGTTTGTTAATTTCAATTACTAATGCATGATAGGGTGAGTTCAAAGGCTCAAACAGTAGTGTAAAAAAAGTACATTTCACCCAGCCGCTGTGGAAAAGCTTAGAACTTCTTCCATGAAACCTTCTCTCAGTAAATTTTGCATGCAAACACATAACCAAAACTTAGTTTCCTATGAACTGAGAAGATAGACAAGGTCACTTGTTGTGCTTTTAGGGTAGTACAGGCAAAATCTCATTCATATAGTTTAAGTTTTCCTCAAATATGCATGTGCCATGTGTTGAAAAGGATGGAATTTTAGAATTTTAGGTATGATTCACAACCATTTATCTCATAATCCTCCTTGTCTTCTTTAGTACTTTTTGGTTGAATCATACGAGAAAGCCATGGGTTTTTGGAATTAGCTAAAATGAAAACCAGAATTTTCTCACAGTGCAAAACAGAGTACTTCAGGTGGAGGCTCTTTCATTCATCTGTGTTTATTCTGGCTACCAGAATGTTGTCATTGTGTCGTTCTTGCCAGCCATTTATTCTTACATCATTATTCAAGAACTCAAGCTTCAGAAAAAAACGACGTTTGCTGGTTAGTGGTAGCAAATTTGAAGGTCAGGATAGAGTAATCTGGCAGGAGTGGAGAGCAGGAAGAATACATCAGTTGTCTCATGAAACTAACTTTATAATTTCTTTCCAGTTACTGTAGTCAAAAATCCTCTTCTCAAACTCCTTGATAACTGTGATTCTCAGCAGAGCTCTTGGGGAATGTAGCGGATATTCTTCTCCCTTCAATCAGTCTTCCTTCATGGACACATATATTAGTGATACAGTACAAGGACGGTTGTAGCCTTCTTTGTGCCTATAAATCGAATGTGATCCACCACAGTTTTGCATAAATGAAGCCATGTGAATGAACTGTCCGCTGTTGCTTTCTTTTAGTGAGTAAATTCAGGGTCAGGTACACCACTAGGCCAAGTATGAGGAGAGAGGGTTTCAGTTACTGGCACATGCTTCCTGTGTGATCTTGAACAAGTAATTTATGGTCTGATTCTTTAAGCTGTTAAGTGATAAGGATTAGATGCCTACATTTGAGGCTATTAGCAACATTTGGATGGGTAAGTGAGAAGTGGTTTTTAGCTCTTGTGTGTTTTTTGGGGGTTTTGTGGGGTTTTTTTTCTTTTTTTCTTTTCTTTTTTTTTTTTTTTTTTTTTTTTTTTTGGGGGGTTTTTTGGTTTTGTGTGTTTTTTTGGGTTTTTTGGGGGTTTTTTTTTTTTTTTTTTTTTTTTTTTTTTTTTTTTTTTTTTTTGGTTGGGGTGTTGTTTGGTGGGGGGGATAGATTTTTGGCATGTGGGATGGTTCAGGTACAGAAACAATGACATGTCAAAGGGACCATTTGGGTTTCTAGGCTTGGCAACAAGAAAAGGCTACATGGAGGGTACACGCAGCCTGTTTGAAATTGCCACAAGAGCAAGGAGGAAAGAGCTTTTGTCCATTAGATTCCTGAGCTCAGAAAGCTCTTCCAAAAGAAGGAGGGTTTAGTAGGTTAAAATTTACAGTAATCAGTAAAACATTAAACCTGTCTCTTGCCCATTTTCTTAGTTTCCGGTTTAAATTCCTTATTGTGCTTTCTTTATGTATCCTAGGGGGTTTCTTTTCTCCCCAATCCTGTATCTTCCATGAGCCCTGGGAAAAAGAACATGTCCTACTTTTCCCTTCCAGCCTGACTGCCTGTAAGCTTAAGTAGGTAAGAAACAGAATGCTTCTTTGGAATCTGAAAGACACGGGTTTGAAGTCCTCTGAAGTGGAGCAGCAAAGCCTGTTCTGCATGTTGTGGGTGACCATTACAAAGGAAAACAAAGCAGCAGCACCGTGTTTTCCATAGTAAGTGGTTCCTGTCTTTCTGTTTGCAGAGACAGTAGCAATGGCTGCTGTGTGTTGCTGAGAACGTGATGGTTCAAGAACAGATGCTCCAAATAACCAACAGGATCAGGCACATCACGGGCAGCTGAGACTACTCAAGGGCCCTCAACAGTGACCAGCCTCGTATTAGTGGGATCATACTTCTGCACGTATACTGAATAACTAGGTAACTATGTAACTTACAGCCTTTGAGGTCATCCACTACAATCTGAGAAGTTTTCAGGTGGTGGCAAAGTCATCCATAGATGAAGATGTAACAGCCTCTTGTTTAAGTTCTGCTTTATGTACGTAAATATTTCAAACATTTCTTGCTTTCTTTTTTGATCTTTTCGTAGGAAGGCTGTGAATTTCTTCTCAATGAGAACAAATAGACTCCAAGTATTTCTCCAATCACAATTTATGAGCCTACTTGTGTAGGTGGGAAATATGTCTCTTTGTTGACATTTAGTTATGCCTTGAAGGAGGGTTCAGAGTTCTTAAAACCATGCCAGTTATACAAGTTAGCAGATGATAGCTGTTTTCATCACCACGGGGTTGTTACAGAAGCTAGTAAGAAAAGTATAAGCAGACACTTTTATTTATTATTTACATATTGTCAAAGTGAAGGAAGCCTCTTTTAATTTAAGAAAGCTATGAAAAAAACCTATAGAAAAACAGCTTTGCTCTTGATATTTGATGAACTGTAAACTTTGATTGTACTTGATGATGAATTAGGTGGCTGGTCTCAGTGTTCAGTCTGATTTACAAGAGTTTGAAGTAATAAATGCCTATCAGCCTGCCGTCTTACATTGCAGAACAGAAGGATCTCAACATACTTGACCAAGCAGCATCATGTTTTGTTTCTAATATATAATTCAAATGATGCAATATAGAGACATTTAAAATCAGTTGCAAGTAGTGAAACCACTGTGTTGGTGCTTTATTTTAAGACTGACAAGTCTGAAAACAGAAGTTAACAGAAAGTCACAAGTCATTCCTGTGACAAGTGCGTGAAATCTAAAGAACAGATTCCATATGGTGTCGTATTTCAAGTTGTATGTCAATGACTTCATCAGAATGTTATACCCTTCCAGCAGGAGAAATGATACCTTTGAAAACATGTGTGGCTGCATGTAAAAAGTAAGCTCTCCCTGTCTTCGCAGAGAGCCAAGACACTTTCTGCTGAACAGGCAGACAGAAGAGAAAGAACAGATGTAATTATCAATCATACACTGTCATTAGCCCAACTCTCAGGATCTGCTGAAGAGCAGAGTACATACTGGTCAGTTACTGGTGCAGATTGTAGCTGTCTTTGTTACAGATTTCTTGTCTGCTGGTTATATTCCAACATAGTGAAGGCAGGATTAATCTAAATGTCTGACAGTTTGAGCCTGAGCATGGCTGCCAAGTCCATACACATTTGTTGCCACTTGGACATCCTCTGACAATGGCACAAGTGAGATGGGCTGAGTCTCAGAAATTACATGCATCAGTGTAAACCCTAATTAACATCCTGTCCAAATACTTGTAGATCCTCTTTGTCATAGTGGACAGTGCACAGTTCAGGTCTTCTTCAGAGTTCAGATCCACTCTTTCTGCAATCACAGAAAAATGGTCACCTACACTGTGGAAATGAGGCTTCATACCACTCTTCAAAGGAATCTAAATCTCTAAGATCCCAAAGGAGTTTGCTAACATGAGCAACACACAGAAAATATTTAGTTTGTTGTTTCTCCCCTGAGCTATTTCCACTGTAGAAAAACATTTACATCTATGCTCAAACACTACAATGCTTTGGATAATAATATATTGCTGAAGATAAAGATGTACCTAAAAACATGAAGCTGAAAGCGCTTTTCTGCAGAAGCAGAAAAAACAATGCAATTTTAGAGTAATTTTAGAGGTGCTTCAGTTAAACATTTGTGTTTTATTCCATTCAGGAGGCAGTGAGAGAAGCTGTTAATCAGGACTATTGAGTGTGATTAGATTACTTTAAATGTGTATTAACAAATATGGAGGTATTAATCTCTAAGCATGTATTAATGAAACTGAATTTTTCATCTGTAATTGAAAATATAGTCTTGAATCACTTGCTTGAAGTCACTTTGTTTCTGTGTTTTTGAATTCAGATGACTTCCTGTAGACACTGTAGTTCCTTAATACATTCCTGTTTTTTTTTTTTTTTCAGTTTTGTTTTAATTATGAGCACTATTTTGCAGATTCATAGATGATACTGAGTTAGAATGTACCCACAGGTATCCTCTTCTCCAGGCTGAACAAACCACATGACCTCAGACACTCCTCATATGACTTCGCCTCAAAGCCCTTCACCATCCTCATGGTTCTTCTTTGGATGCTCTTTAATAGGACAATATCTTTTTTATACTATGGTGCTCAAAATGCATACAGCACTCAAAGTAAGCCCACACCAGCACATTTACTATATCAGTTTTATGTGTAACCTGTAGAACTTACACCATAGGATCACAGAAGTTCCTCAGGAATGTCCTGGATTGCTTATGTCCTGCTGTGTTGTCCCACCAACATGTAACGGGAGACCTTCCCAATCCATCCATAGAATGTCTCAATCTCTTGGTGCTCTTGTTTGGATGGCTGGTAGCAGATCCCCATTACAATGTAATTTGTCTCTGTCCTCCCTTTAATCATGACCCATAAGCTCTCAGTTGGCTCCTCATCCATTCCCAGGTGGAACTCCCTGCACTCCCACTGGGCATTGACAGAGAGGGTGACACTCCCACCTTGTCTCCCCTGTCTGTCCTTCGTAAACAGCCTACATCCATCCATTCCAATGCTCCAGTCACAGAAACCATCCCATCACTTCTCTGTGATGCCAATAAGATCCAAGCCCTGCAGGCATATGCATGTCTCTAACTCCACTTGATTATTCCCCAAGCTGTGTGTGCTTGCACAGGGTTGGGCTTTAGAGTGTAAGTTGGGCTGTTTATGAATCTGACTTACTGGCCGGAGTGGCAGGAATTCCTTTGTGTTGCTCTTCAGGTGCTCTCCTGCTGACTAGTGATGCTTCTCCAGTCTCTGGGCATCTATTGCTGGATGTGGCATCACACTGGTTGGAGTGGGATGGATTGAGGTTTCCCTTCCAAGGCAACTTTATTTACAAGCCCTCTTCAACAGCTTGGCAAGTCCCATGGACTCAGTGGCCAAACCCTTGGCTGTTTGTACATCACGAAAAGAAGGAAATGCACCTGTTTAACTTCAGTTCCTTCAAGGAAACTTCAAAGAAACATGAGCAATCAGATCCAAAAAGCTGCACATACATCCCACGATTTGTGGAACAATAGAAAGAACAAACTATTACCAAAGGCAATAGACAGTTCTCTAAGATTAAAAAATAGTAAGGGAAACACTTGCATAAAGCTCCTCAGCCTGAATGGCTTAGTAATGCCCTTGGAGAAAACCCTAAATAAAGCTGAGAACATTATTAAGTTTTAGTGGTCTATTGATGAAATATTTTATTTCTGCAACTTTGCATTGACATTTCAGGAAAAAATTACTTCATCTTGGGCTTTGTTCTTGTCCAGAAGTAAATGTGAGGGCCAAATATTCTGACAAGTATAGCGATACTCTTTTTCTTTGGAATTGTGAGAGGACCTATTGCTAGACTGCTTGCTTCAAATTAATACTATCTGCTTAGGTCTGTGATGGGTAACCAGCACAAAACAATATGGAGATATGTAAGTAATCAGTGAAAAAAAAGCCATTGCATATCAAAATGCCACTTTCTTCAGAGTGGGTTCCTAGGTTAAGAGTGCCTGGATGATTACAAAGAGCCCTGAATTCTCCTTTCCAGAAAAAAAGAGACTCCATTTGACAGTTCTGAATTCAAAGCTTTAGGAACCCAAAAGGGGAAAAAAGATTTCAAACATATTTGTATGAGATCATGTCCTGCATAAGCAGCTGTCAGACTTGCACAGACAGTTAAAATATTTACACAACCAAAAAGAAGCTGTAGTAGCTATTCTTAACTAGAGAACATCTTCTATGTTAGAAATAAGCAGTAAGCTGAGCTACTTACATAATTTACTAACCAGAGCAAACTTTACTGCCAAAGGCCTAAATCTTATCTTGAGGGTTCTTCTTGAAGTATGTGACATTCTGACTTTCTTCTTTAACCACAAGGATAGTTCCAGAGTTTAAATCCTGATAATTGAATGGTAAGCACTGGTTCTTGTTAGAATATAATTCTTCCATGGGACTCCTTATAACATAAACATATAACATAATAGTTCCAGAGAACTCTTTCTAACCAAAACCAACAAAGATATCTAATGCAAATGAAATAGACAAGGCTCTTGATTTTATTTTAAATTGGCCTGACTTGCTTCACAGCCTTCATTTCAGTGGTTTCCAAACCACAGCCTGAGAAGCCTCTTAAACTTATCAGACAGGATTCTGTTCCAGTAAAGTTTTAAATCCTCATATATCAAATAGACAAATTCTCAATACCAAAGGGCACCATGGACTGAACATAGGGCAAATACAGGCACTAGTGAATCTATGTTTTTTTTTGTTGAACATTAATTTCAATTTATAAAGCTGTATAATATATATATACATAATTTTATATATGCATAAATAGCCACATATAGTGTAGATATAATTATATATTATAAACACTGAGTTTATTTTGGTATGAATCATCATGTGCTTTTAACAGAAGCTGCTTATGAATATTTAGGAATATATAAATATCAAGGCATGATCTTCAGTAAAACAGTAGCAAAGAAAATCTGTAATCATAACTGTTTACACTGTTGTGAGTTCTGTGCTTTCCAGGTGTGACATGGCTGCTCTTGAGAAATGCTTCAATACCGCAGTGCTTTGTTCTTTGCCTCCTTTCCATTGAAATGATCACATCAGAAGGTATCCAGTGTCTCATATGGAGTTTTACAAGTACAGAAGAAAATTACCTCGAAGTTAACTTTTTGAAGGTTCAAATGCAGTCTGTCAGGTGGAAAAGCAGCTCCTGCCCGCCATGTCCCTGTGTTGCAGGTCCCACCTAGCACCAACCTCTGACTTCTTTGATTGGAAAGATTCCACATATTCCCTTGATTGTACTGAAAAATCATCTTTCAGTTGCTCCTGATGCTTGACTCTTTGTGCTTTTCATATCATGTCTCTTACCTTGCACCCTTGCCGCAGATGTGCTACTTGTTGTGTTTCTTCCCTATTACCAGTTTCACCAGTTGCTCCAAAAGCAGCACCCTGCTGTGTATGTTTGTTGAGACTATGGAGAGCACAACCTCACCTCAAATTTGGGTTGTGGAGCCAGGAAAAGTCACAGATGGATCTATGGCCTGGATTCTTAGCTTCAGCTTTTCTGAAGATTCAGTATACATGGCAAAATAACAAGAATCAGACTTATAATCCTTCCCAGCCCCCAGTCCCACATGCTAATGTACTTGGGGGTGAACCACAGTGTGCAAAATATTGTCTCTTTCCTAACATTATTGCTAAGATATATTTTTTCACCCTTTGGAAAAAATATATTCTTTCTTATTTATACTTTCACCATTATTTTGTCAGTACTGGCAGGTTTTTATGCAACTTATTTTAATTTTTAAAAATTTTATTTAAAATCTTATCTCCTTTCTCCTGAGAAAAGAGAGAGGAAATTATTTGCTCAAATGATTTAATAAAAAAATTATCTTAGTCTTCATCTTTCCCAGCAGAAAAAAAGCAGGGAAAAGTGTTGTGGGGTTTTTCTTCCCTTTCTTGTTGTTTTTCAAGTTTCTTTTGGAAATTTTTATATTTCATGACCATGATTCCTCTTTTGTTTTAGCTAGAATGTTTGCAATGCCATGGTCCAGTAGTTTGAATATCTGATTATAATAGAAACCAACAACCAAATTAAAGTTTGTGTAAAAAGTTCAAAAATTCTACTACTATTTTTAAATATTTCTATAAACATGTCTATCTCTTATTTTAAAATATTCATTTATTTATTTTTAATTTGTGAGAATACTCATTAGGGGATGATTAAATCCAAGCATATTAGAAGCAAAAGTTCTGGAACATCCTCCAGTTCTGTTTGTATGAATGGATTTTAAAGTGATCCTTCCCAAGACATTTCAGAGGTCTTAGATATGATTCCACATGAGGAAACATCATTCACTCTTATTTGTTCCTCCTTCTCCAAGGCAGAGGTTTTTCATATCTGTACAAGGTGGTTAACACACATTAGAAAACACAAAGTTTACAGTAGGTTTTAGTACAAAAACTACTTTGTACCTACTAGTACAAAATAGGTTTTAGCTCAAAAAAACAAATATCAGGGATTTTTAAAGTTCATCTACTTTTTGTGCACCTTATCAAGCAGATCTCATCAATGAGGTGAATAAGAATAGATTAGCAATGGAATTCAGTTGCTCTGTACACGGGGTTGACTTCTTCCAGGATTTTTTCTGGGATAGAAGGGCTCCCCATCTAATGATTGGGTTTTCAGTGGAATCAAGTCAAGGGAATCTGTCTCATCCAGGCACCTCTTGAATCCTGTACTGAAGGAGTTTTGAGCACTAGAATCCCTTTGAGTGTTTTTCTCATCTGACACAGTGGTAAGAGTGTAGTTTAATGTGTCTGTTATTCAGGCAAACTCTATCCTGTAACAAATTTTGCAAAAAAAAAAAAAAAAGGGAAATAACAAAGTTGTACCCAGAATTAACTGACTATGTCAGTCCATTTGTCATTCTAGTGGTCAGAATACGATCTATTTAATTAGAAAAAAATCAGCAATTACTATTATAAATTCAACTTATCAGACTCAGATAATTTTAAACAGACTGTATGTTAGTTGCTGATGTTCTGCTCATCAACTATACATAAACATGAATTGGGTATTTGTTAAAAAAACTGTCTTGTTAATTACTAAATATGTGCTAAATCTGTGGGACTGAGAAAATTCAATATCCACCTTCGTACATCTGAAAATGCATTTCAGTACTTTATTGAGACCAAGGAAATTATCCCCACCAAGAAGGAGTGATTGCCAGTTAAAATGGGAATAAACCCAAGAATTCAGAAACAGGTTTCAACTGAATAATTTATTTTGTCTATGGATAGATCTACTATTTGAAAAGAAGTTCTTTCCTTCATTTACTTGATTGCTTTTGTGAAGTCTCATAAAGCAGTTCCCAGTGATGAATATGGTAATACTCAGCAATATCTCCTTAGAACTTTTTCATGGTGTAATCTAGCCCTTCTGGCATATATTTTACATGTGTAATTTCTTCTAAAAAAATGTCTTATGGTGGATTGAACAATGGGTGAAAACACACATATTGAGCACATTAACCCAGTAATATACAAATGTGAAAGATTAAGTTGGTTTTACACTCTTGTATGTTTTATTGTATCTCATTCTAAACTGAGTTCTCAAACACTTCACTTTCAAAGGGAAAAAAAAAAAGAAAATAGAAAGCTAGCTGGAAATCAGATCATTGTACTTCAAATCTGATCTCCATTTAAGAAGTATGTGAAATATTCTGTAATACTTTTACACCCAAGTTTAGATTTTTCTCCCTTTTAATTTTTTTTAACATATTTCCTACTCCTATCTACTTTTGTAGCAGTATGTCTGCTATATCAGGGAAGCCAGAACTTTATGTAATGCAATTTAGTTATACTGGCATTTAAGAAATTTCCTCTCAGAAGTTTGTACCATGTCACAGGTCCTTTAAGTGGGGTTGTGGGTTTCTGATTGTGAAATAATACCACCCTTTAAAATGCAAACAAAAACTTAAACAAAAATTAAATTTTCCAATAAATCTCTGTCACTTTATAGGAGCTATATGAGACCTTTTTTACCCTAAAATCTAACCCAATCAAGAGAATAAAGATGTACTACATATGTCAAATACTAAAAATGGTGAAAGGCTTTTATATCTCAAATGCTATGGCCTAGATGCATATGTCAGTGTGAACTATAACTCGTCCGTGACTATTCTTGACTTTCTAAGTGCAAAACAGAGGGAACTCATTAAAGATTTTAAATTGCAAGAAGAAAGCATTAGTGTGAATGACCGGTAGCTGAATAAAGGAAGAGGAATGACTGAAAATCAACAGCTGTATTGACTTTTTCTTGAAAATATACCCTAGATATGTTCACTGTTTAGAGTCCTAAGATCCTGCCTCTTTCTGTAAGATGTACATATTCTTCATGCACAAAATGCAGTTCAACCCAATGAATTGGTCTCTTTTTCCATTTTGAAGTGCAATCAAAGCACAAAAAACATTTTTGGGAATTCGGGAGCCTGTTTCTTAGATAGTCAACATTTAGATCTCAACTTTATCTCTGTACAAGAAACAAACTTCACAAGTGATTTGATTATTTTAATTGTTCTTTTTAATAATAGCTGTTCCTGTGAAAATCTAATTGCGACTCATATAGGTTTCATAGAGAAATTATTAAGTTTTGAAAACAGAAGCTACATGTTTAAGTAAAATAAATATATTTCCAAGCAGTTATTATTTAATATGTAATTTTTTGTTCTACTAATGGTGTGTCCTGTGATGATTATAGCATACTTGATTTGGCACAGTGTTATTAAAAAACCCTTATCCTTTAATAATATGAATATGCATATTCTCAGTAAAACCCAGACTTCTGTATATTACTTTAGAAGTGTAACCTTAAAATGAGTTAAGCTAAAAAGATTTATAATTTGAAACAATACATTCTACATTTGTTTATTAAAAGAAACCAAATCAAAACAACAAAGCAACACCCTTTTTTGATCTTAAAGAGAGAACAGAACAGTTGTGAAGAGTATATTAAAAAAAGCCTCACAGACAAAGCAGTGGGTGCTGATGAAGCCTGGAAAGTGGTAGTTCAGCCAGATTTCTTGCCTTCTTCAGCAAAAGAGAAATCACAACAGTAAAAGTCAAAAGAAAGAAAAATTGAATCATGGATGCATTGAAGTGCAGAAGTTAGGTTTTTTTCCCAGGGCTGAGTAACTGCTTTTTCTTTATGATTAGGATCATGCAAAAAAAAGTTCAATGTTCTAAATGAAAGAGAGAGTTGTATTTCACTACTGGGTAAAGCAGCTAATTAAGAGATTTTTCAAGAGGTGGACCCACAGAAAAACATCATTGACAGATAACTGTTCCTAAGAAAGTTGGCTATAAATCATTTATTCAAAACAGTAACTGGAAGTTTTGCTTGTCAGATTTTTAAAAGGAGAGAAGTGTTTTCTTGAACTTTTGCCTGACGTTGGCTGCCAATATATTACAAGCACCTGGGAGAGGCCTCAGGCTCAAACAGTCAGAAACACATGAAGTTCCATTTTGTTTTAATAAGGGTCCCCTTCCTGTAGTACACTTTGTTGTATTACTTAATTTATTCTTCTATTAAAACTAAAAAAAACACAAACAAAAAAAATTCTGTTTTACTGTCAGAAGACATTTGAATGTCAGTTTACAGTAAAAATTGCTCTCATTATAAAAAGTAGATCAGAATTTACTGGCTTTTCCAATTCTTGTTGAGCCATCCTCAGCAAATACTACCAGTAAAGCAGAAAAACCCTGCTTGTATTAGAAAGAACCACATGTGTGAATGTCACTATTAGAGACAGTTTGTATATATTTCTGATTTGTAATGGACCCGATTATTAGTCACGGCTATGCACGAGATCCTGGAGAAGAAATGTCTCTTTTCAATGCAGAGAGGACAGAAAGACTGATGTACTCTCTCTCCTGTGCTATATTCCTGGCTTGAAGGAACAAAGAAGTAAGATAGTTCAATCTGGATACCAACCCAGACCACGGCCATTTTGCTATTCCGGTGTGATGGTGTCATAATATCCTATGTACTGGTAGTTTACAAAATTGTTTTTGGACTAAGACAAAAGAAGAATAATATAGCACATCTGTACCATAAATTCATGGAAGAGCTCAGCCAGCTGAATGTCCTTGTATCTAAAACCACAGATGTTTGCTAGAACATGTTTTTTATTTGCTTCCTTTGAGAACTTCAGGAAGGAGACTATGCAGGAGGAAATAAAGGGATAAATATGATCTCATTACTGTGCTGCTTCTGACATAAGGTTTGATTTAATTTCACATTTAATTATCTTTCTGGCTTCTGTTTTATGTGAATAATTCAGTGCATATTCTCAAATTCTAAGACATCAAATTTGAAGGCAAAATTCCTGAAGATCTCATTTTAGAAGTGATTTGAAAATTTTTGAACCCTTCTACTGATAAATGGCTCCTGTACAACCTTTTGACTACTCCAAAAGCCTGATAGTTACTATCTCACTAAATTTCAAATATACATTACAGTAAAAGAAATTGTGGCCATAAAATTTACTCTCATGTGCTTATTTTTCCAATATTATTTCAATAACTCTTTTCCAATTTGGCCTCTCTTTTCAATAATTCACAAGGCTATTTCAGCCAATCAGCAGAATCGAAACACTCATGTTCAGATAGTAGCAGCATCAGCGGTGGCTTGACTGGCCACTTACTCTCATTTTCCAATAACATTCAAGTTACAAGCTACTGTAGGGAAATGACAGACATCATTCTTAAAATCTGCAATTATGCATTTGAACTTTCAATTGTGCCAAAATACGTCACAATCACAGCGTACCCTAACTTCTCAGAATGTATAACAACTGGATTTTTTTGTGGCGGCCCATAACTGAGAGATTGTAAAGGGTCTTTCCACTATAAAGTTTGTAAGAGAGTTTTGCATCATGTGACTATCACAAGCCTTTAAAAGAAGGAAAAACCCACCCTTTAATGCTATTTTAGGCAGCCACAAGTATCACAGTGAGGTTGCTATTAGAATATAAATTTTCTGTACTCTGCTTCAGAATGCTAACAATTGAGTTACTATTGGCCTTCATGCAGACCCAGCTGCATAAAAGGATGTTAAACATTTTCCTATCCATCAGATAAGCAATAAAATATCATCTGGGATGTATATATTCTCTTGCCAGCAGAGGGGCAATATGTAACACAGTAGCTAATACGGATGTTTGGACGGCAACTATCTAATTTTCTTCCCATTTAGTACTTTGTATTCTACTGCTTGGAGTAGGAGGAAGTTGATTTCCAAGCATCTAGTACTGTAGACCTTGGTGGGAAGAAGTAGTCTAGGAGATAAAGTATTTTACAGATTGCACAGTCAAGTTTGAAGATTTGCTTGTACTGTATGCAGAATCAACCTCTAACCTTGTACAAACCCGACATACCAGTGTGGTCTTTGCTAAGTCTTAGTTGTGATATTAAACTTGTTTACAAGAGG
>VZRN01001792.1:424722-489660 GCA_013397935.1 Dasyornis broadbenti | reverse complement strand
AAAAAAAAAAAGTTTTTATTTTTCAGAATCAATTAATGCTTCACATGAATATATTATTTATGTTCCCAGAGTGGGGACTTCTATGACATCTTCATGCTAGACTTCTATAAATTTCTGGGTATTTTCTGAGATTCCGTAGCCACTTTCACTTATTCATTAATCTTGCTTTTTTAATCAATTCCCCTGAAGAGCACAACTCTCTTTCTAGATGCAAAGTTATCATAGACTTTATAGGATATATATAAGACAAATCAAATGACCAGTAATTTTTTATATTTATAAAATTTATTTATTCTAGAAATTGTTAAGCTATTGATATACTGAAATGGGAAAGTCCAAAGCAAAACTTTGGAAAATAAAATCTCTAAGTGGTAATTAGAAAGAAATTAACAATAATTTTAAAACCACAAATTTCCTTGGATGCCCAAGAATCTAGAGAATGCCTAGTGTGAAAATACAATTAAGTGAAACCGTTTTCTCCTTCATCATTAGTTTTGTGTGTGACTGTTCTTTCCACAGTACTATTGAAAGATCTTAACACCACTCATAAACCAACAAAGACTTTAAGACAGCTAACTGTTGCTCACTTGAAATTTCTTTCCATTTAAGAAAGAAATAAAACAGTTATGTGAAATATACATTGTAAGGCTGTCACAGTGAGTTCTCGTGCATCAACAACTTTTACATAACTATATACTCCAATATGCACTGAAACTGAGTAGTTGTTGCCACAGTGGCTGTCACACCAAATGTCTCTTCTCAGTGAAAATACTTAAAAATCAAGCATCTGTGCTATCATTATAGTACTTATATTGAGCTGCAGCAATAGGTTGATTTTACATTCTTTTTAATCACAATTACCTGTTGTGGAGACGAACATTTTTCTTTGGAGCATCGTTTTCATTTTAATTACTTCAGCATATTACAACAGCAAAAATGAGTTTTGGGGTTCCAAATTGTATCAGAGTTCACTGACTGTGAACTGTAGTTTTTTAGGTTTATGTGATAGAATTACAGACACAGTGAACATGAGAAAACACTTTGATTTAAAAATCCTACAGCAAAAATCTGTATTATATGTGCCATATGATCTTTTGGAAAGAAAATTATATTTTCAGTTGCACATTACAATAACATTGTCATCTAGTTCATTCTGATAAATAAATTAAAGAAAATGTAATAAGTATAGTAATCTGTTTTTCGCACTCTGGCTCAGGTAGGAAAACTTGCCAACATTCCCTGCATGTTTAGGTATCATTTTTCCAGTTTTGAAATAGCTAATGACATTGCTTTATTAAATTTCCTTTTTAAAAATAAGCTATTAATTTTTAACCTGTACTATCTTTACATATTTTATGTTCAGTTTGTTTTTATTTCATTCCCCTGGCTTTTATTGGAACTAGTAAACCCTACAAAGCTTTCTTCTTTTCTCTAATAACTTTTCATGTGACCATAACAGGGCACTTACTGTAAACTGGAAAAAAACAAATAAGCATCAAACCAAATAGAAATAAACATTAAAGACCATTAAAGAGGTTTTTTTCTTTCCTGAGAAATCTTGCTTTCAACTGCTCTCACATTTCCCTTCTCTCTTAATTCTAAATAAAAGTTCCAAGATAGTTAACTTTCTTTACTTCTGCTAATGAACAGTAGACTGTGGAATAGTGTAGTTTACTAACTTACTGCCCCATTAAAAATAAAGGAAATAAATGTTGCAAAGAGATTTTTGAAACAAACCATGGAAACCTATTAGTTTATCATGCCACTGAGAAAAGTGGCATAATTTTATTTTAACCATTTCATAAAAAACTTCTTTGTGTCTAGCGAGTCTTTAAAAGTAATATTGATCTATAATAAGTCCTAAGTTTTGTTGGATATTTTCTAAATGATAAGAAAGCAGGCCTATATAGGTGTTTCATTTTTAAGCATTATATGAAAGTAAGAAAGTATTATTAAATGTCCATTATTAACGCCCCCACTGAATCTAGATCCACATTATTTGTGTTCCTGAAGTTCCAGCTGAAGGTTTAACATTGAAGAGACTGGACTTCTATTCAGGCTGTAGGTGGCTTTCTTACTTTCCTTGTGCTGCTCTGACCAGGTGACAGCTAAAAAGCGCAAAAGACTTGGCCAACATTTGTGGCTCTGCTACTGGCTGTTGGGTTACTCAGTTTCTCTTTCTTGGCCTTTTCCTTTGTGAAGTGGGGTAATACCATTGAACTTTGAACTGTGTCCTGACATCTGCAGATAAAAGTATAGAGCTAAAGACTGTGTGACATTTTGGTTGAGTTGTGATGGCTGTTTCATAGCAGCCCAAAGTTGTTTGCATAATGCATGATGTTGAAGCAAGAAAACTCTTGGAATATGTTAACTCTGTGGGAAAGTGGGGAAGACCAAGGTAAAACAGTGTGTGGAGACTTTCGTGGCAACAGATGGTTATGTTTCATGCCAGTCAGAGCACTGTACAAAAAAGATGTGTGCTGAAAACTAAAGATGAGTCATAACTTTTTCTAGTTGAGATGCTGCTTTATAACACAGTGTATCTTAGTCTCTCCATCTTTCCTCTCAAGATTTTAGATTTTCCTTCATACGACCCATGGGGGAAAGGAAGAAATAGAAGCATGAAAGTAGGAGAGAAAGGTAATGGAGTTATGAAGTTCATGAAAGAAGGAAGGCTATCTTGTGAGTTAAGGAGTGGGTGCAGAAAAGAATGACTGGTGGACAGAATGGAGGCAAATAAAGAATGGCACTTGATGGGACAGGCAAGGAAATGGAGAACGGCAGCCAAGCAGGGGGTACTTGTCACTGCAGCAGCATCAATATAATGCTGATTCCCTGCAAAAGTCAAGGAAAGGATAGCACCGAATTAATAGCATCGGACAACCAATTGTCAGGCAAAAGCTAAAATGTTTGGTATCTCCTGGCAGCAAAGTAAGATCTGAAGACTTCTGTGAGATTAAAGTTCTAGAAGTGGGATTTTTTTTTACACTTTCCTTAAGTGCTTTTAAACCCGTGAACAGATAGACTTCATGCACAGCAGATAATATATTTATCAGTATTCTCCGCTTTCACTGATGTAACTTTTACATTTGTTAAAAGTCTTTGACCGAGTTTAATACACTGCGTCAATGCTTCCAAATTCATAAGTTTGCCTTCTTTGGTAAGGAAAGTATGCACAGTCAGTTCACACATGCGGTTTATGATAATTCTGTGATTAAGATAGATGTCAGAAAAGATAAATGCATCTGAATAACTGGTCTCTGGTCAGAACCCAGCTCTGTGGTGTTTGCAAAGCATCTAGCTAAGTAATTTCACATACCAAACATGAGCCAGTAATACACTAGGACATACTGCTTGTTGTGACTTTCTTTGCACGGCAGTTTTGAAAAATTATTAATTTTTAAGGAGAAAAAGGAGATAGAATAAACTGCATGTGTGCTCAATGACACATGCCTGTTTGTGCCTAATTCATTGGAAAAATTGCTCAAGAACTGTTCAGCCATGTTTGAATATGCTGCCAAGGTCAACGGGACCTTTCCAAAAGTGCTGGTTATGTGAGGTAAAAGTGCTTGAGGCAGCTTCAACTCAAGCATTTTTGGATATTTACTTATTTTGTTCGGAAAGCAGATAATCTGACTGTTATGGCAGTCCCATCTCTGCGCGTTACTGATGGTATACTTTGGAAAGCTCAGAAGTGGGGTTTGCTTTGCCCAAGTGTCTAGAACCCAGCACTGTATCATAAGGCTACATAGTACAGATCACCTGAGGGTGCCAAAAGTGTATTCAGACACCACAGATTTTCAAGTTAAATTCCACTTTTATGACAGTGGTAATCCAGAGACAGAAAAGAGGTATGTAAGCACATTAATTTCTTGTTCTATCAGCATTATCTTATATACTCCCAAAAGGCATCTAGAAAATGTGGAAGAGTTGATCCCCAATTCTGAAATGGTCAACACACATTTGCAATAATGTATTTTAAAAGCAAAGAGAACAATAGTACCATGTACCAGCTGCTGCCGTTCTGTGAGCCTCTGGAAACAGTGGCTAGGTAAGAAAATCTACCTGGGTTAATACAGGTCTTTGTGTACACATATGAGGCTAGCTGAGTTGGATTAGAAGATTGGAGTGAGTGGGAAAGTTGCTGAATAAAATCTGGCCATATCCAGCTTAACTGTCTGCTCTTCCAGCCATTGTTTCTCCAGTGTGGTTTGGGTATGGCTTCTAACTGTTGCAGACAAAGAGAGGCTCCTTCAGCAGAGACCAAAAGAAGGTTAAAATTGAAAGAAATCCAGTACTTGGTCAAACTTTGAAGCTTAACATAGTTCAGGAAGAGAGAACAGTATGATCCTGCTCCCATGAGAGTGAGTGTGAACAGAAGAATACATAAAAATACTTTGTTTCCCATATTTCTCTTAATCATTAAGTTTGGAATAGGTAAGTCTCATACATAAGCAAGGCTGCTTTAGGTGTGGTTTGGTTTCCAGCCTGGTGGTTAAAAAGCACCTCCAGCAAGATTTGCTGCCCCGGCCTTTGGGACTTGCAGTGTCAATGCTTGGCTTAGCAGGACTTTGTCCACAACTTCTGGATCCCTGAGACTTGGACCCGGAAAGGCTGATCTGCAGCCCCACCAGCGTCCTTGGATGTTCTTGGAACTGGATGATATTCCTTTGGCAGGAATATCCCTGAGGCGAAGCAGGGTGATGATACAAGTTCACCTCGTTTACTGGAATGTCACTTGTACCATCCAGTGCTTTTTGCATTGTAATTATTTCCTGGGGGTAATTGCATGCTTTTTTAGACTTTCTTTTGCGCTCCCATGCTCAGCTGAAAAACTGCCAGAGGGCATTGCTGAACTGTTCCCAAGGAGAACAGTAATGTCTACTAGTCGCTCTGACATTATTGTTATTTATAAATTCCAAACAAAAGAAAATAAATGGCTGGATATTCCTAACCCAAATCCATGTGTTTGGGGTACGAAGCTGGTCTTGTGGTTGACAATTCTTTTCCTGTTCATGTTATATCTAGACCAGTTACATGCTCTGGTGTGAAAATGAGGGCTACTTCCTAGTGCTATTCCATCAGTGGATGTGTTGGGTGTGTATCAAAGTGGTAAAAAAGTCCAGCATTGCTAGATTTACATGTGTCAGCTGGGAAAGTTAACCAAAAGGATAATTTCATACTCTATGCCCCCAAAGAAGTGTGGGTACATTTATTTAATCCAGAACAGGATTGGGGTTCAAGGGAGAAATTTTGAATTACAATTCTTAGATGGTGCTGCTCTCTGGTGCTGAAGCTCAGTACCACCATTTCCTCCCATCTGTCTCTAGCTGTAAAATAAACATTTTGGGAAACTCTTAATTGTCAATTTTTTCATAATCTATCAGGATTAACATATTATCACAAAACAAAATTCAGTGTACCCAAATATTTCTCATCTTCAAAAAAAATTTTTTTAAATGCCTGCTTAAAAGAAAAAAATGCAATACAAATACAGAACACTCAAATCTAATCTGCCTTTAAGGGGTAAAAGATATTTTGCAACAATGCAAAGCATCTTGCACACTCAATAGGAGTACATAATAGGCCACAGCTAGACATGACATCTAAGTGTCAACTAAAACTGTTAATTAGTAGTAACTTTTCTAAGCATTGTTTTCACATAATACATTGAAGAATTGTTTTTAGTTTCAAGAGATTACCAGTTCATTTATCTCACTTCAATTCTTACAAAATAACTTAGCTGCTTACTATTTAATAAGTACCACAACTTATTTGGAGAATGACTCTTTTAGCGTTCCTAAAAGTATTAATTTAGAGTAATCTGCTTGCCTTGCTAAAAGACTCCACATTTGAGGGTAATTGCTAGAATACAGATAAACACACAGAATCCTTCACTATAAAGCTTCACTGTTTTTTGTGTTATGCAACTTGCACTGTAGTCTTGTGAGTAAGCAATGGAAACTTCAGCTCAGTTATGTGTTAGTAGTAAAAGTTTACTTCCACACTCAGAAACCTCAATATAGCCATGTAGTATAGCTATACTCATTTAGTTTCTCTTTTGCTTCTTGAGGGAAGTTATTATAAACCTTGCCTAGAGTTTTAAAATGTAACAGAATATTTTGTGGGGAAGAGCTTCTTTTCCTTTGAAAGAACAATCTTTAGTCGTGTATGAGAAAACTCAGTTTTCGGTTCTGTTCAATCTGCAGTTCCATCCTTTTCAGGTTTTATACAGGAAATTGCCCTGAGTCTATATGTTAATTGTAGCTTAGGAGTTTGTGAGATCACCTGTAATCTCTGCAGGATGAGCTTGCACTGAGATCTGTTTATGATTTTCCTGAAAATTAGTTCTACAGGAAAGTTTCAGAGCAGTTAACTTCTGCCACTGTATTTGTATGAGAACAGAGAGGGAATGGGCTAAAAAGAAAGAAACATTAATTTAAAAATAATTTTAAATGCCAGGGTAAAAAGAGAGAGAATTTAGAGTGTCGTAGAGGGAAATAACAGTAGAGATATTTTTTTTCCCTTTTTGAGTGAGGCAGTGCCTTGTCATTTATGGAACCTCTGAAATATATATATAGACATATGGAAGCCTATCCATAAGCCTTCAGTACCTGCTTGCAGCCTAATGCCACCCCAAATGCTGCCATACTTGATTTAGGATCTGCAGAGTCTGACAGAGATGGAGCAACCTATTCTGCAGGTAAGGAAAAACACTGAATTGAATGGCACTCAAGAACATATCCGTGCACTTTGTTTAACTGGGGCCTGGATTTTCCTCCTGACTTCAAAATGGCTGAGAACTATAGCCTTTTCTTTGATTTATGATAGGCCAAAGAACACACTTCAGAGCTCTTGAGCAAAACTGAGGGCATTTTTAAAACTATATACTTTAATAAATAATGGAAAAGATAGCAGAATTTGAACCATGTAAGACTGACTGAAAGCAGTGAAGGAAGAACTACAGGTAAATCCAGCCACCCATCTGACATACTGCTGTTTCAGAACAGTTTGTTCACTGTATCCAAAATAGTACTATAATTTAAAGGCTGCCACATGTGGAAGGTGTTAGCAGTTCCATTGCCTCGTTCCACTTGATAGACATACCCGCTGAACCTATGCAGAGTCCGTTCCAAAGCAGGTGATTTGCAAAAAGTTTTCATGCTTCTGGTTCTCATAAAAACTGCTATATAACCAATGTATGACTTTTGTTTTGTTTTTGCTTCTATAGCATGAGCATTTTATTTTAGAGAAAATCTGATTACAGCATTACTCTTCAGTCCTAACGTTAGTAGGTGGAGATCTCCTGTTTAAAGTCTATTTAGTCATTAGTACTATCTGCATGACAAAATGAAAGCTTATTTCTAATACAGAGTATTTACATGATCTTTATCACTTGTAACAATTCCTGAAAAATGATAAATTAGGCGTACACTTTCAAAATAACACCTGGAACAGACTCCCTCTATAAACTTGTTTAACCTTTTATTTTTTTAGTGACAGATTGGAATTTATTATTTTGAAAGTCTTGGAGCACCTGGTCTGTGATTTTATCAGAGTTATAAGAAATGCCTTGAAGGCGAGGGTGGGGGAATGGTTAGAACAGGAACTGTGATTCTTTAAAAAGTGCCTTTTATCTCAAGAGCAAATTTAGTTGAAAACTCAAAGCACCCTGGACTACATTTCATTCTGACAAATCAGTTCTTAAGGTGTTACTTATATTGCAGTTAAATAGTCCTAACATCTCTGCTGACTGTCTAAGTTTAACCTCTCACCCTGGGAAATCTGATTAAGAAAGAAATGTAGGTGGAGAAATACACCAAGTATTTGTTGCATTTCTATGCTCTTTGAAATAGTTATCAGCATAATATTCCCTACATCCAAAATGCAATGACGTGAAGTAAATAATAAATTTAAAATTATGTGGATAATTTAAAACAGATTAATAGTGACTTATCCAGAACCTGCTTTTTAGGAAAATATGTTATGTGAAATTTGCAAATTTTTAGTTATCTCAAAATCAAATTGCAACACTTGCAGATGCAACAGAAGCATCGTTTAAGTCCTTCCTTCCTTCTTTGTCACCAGCACATAATGATGCAAGTATCAAAGAAATTTCTTTTTGCTGTCAAGCATTAAAAATGCGTAAGAGCTGATTTTTCTCAGATGTGCTGCCCAAACCATGGTTGGCCCTGATTTCGCATGGCACTGGTTACAGTGCTTTTGTCAGTGGGATTGTTGGTATAATCCCAGAACTGGGTCCTGGGAAGCCTGCCTGCCTATTAAATGTCGCTGTTGCTCTTTGACTGGCTCATTAGTGGAACTTTCACAAAGCTAAACTTGAGTGACCATTTCTATTTTAAACTTTTTTTGCTGTTAAGAACTGCCTGTCTTCAAATTTGGACTAAGGCTGTTATTAATGCAACTGGAGACACAATATTTTTGTGCTACTTTAGGTAGATACTAGGCTTGCTGCTTAACATGTCTAAAATTAGGCCAGCATGAAAGTTCAAGAATGCTAATCAGCAGTAAACCCAAGGTCAGCTTAAAAGGTTCAGATCATGCCATAAATGAAAAAGAGGAAGAGATATATAATTTAAGAACAGATTTCCGTGTCTGCAAGAAAAAAAAGCAAGTGCACAATCTGGGTAGCAAAGGAAAGATGGATTTTTGCTCTAGCTCAGATCAACTAATTTTGTTTTCTTTCCCATCTGTCCTCCATGTGAGTCTGTCCACATGAAAAATCCCGCTTGGTGAAGCCCCACAGGGATGGCATCCATATCACAGCAAACGCTGGGACTATTCATCACTTTGGTGCCTGGGATAATTTTACAATAACCTTGGCAGGCACACTTCTACGAAAGATGATTTTCAGCTGTAGGCCTGAAAACAGATTAGATCTTGTTCTTTAATCACCAGCACAGTCATATTCCCAATGCTCTTAAGTGAAGTCTCTTTGTGCTACGCATTTCTTCATTTCAGCATTACACTTTGGATGCATAAAGGAACTGTCTATAAACTCATCTGAGACATTCCAGTATTAATCTTGGACAAAAACAAAAGGGATAAAATTCATGTGATATAATTAGTCAAAATGTAATTGAGTTGTTAGTAGAGTTTGTCAAATATTTAAAGTTTCTGCCCTTCATAAAAGGGATAAAGGATGAAAAGTATGGGGTTGGGGTAATCCCAGACAGAAAAGATGAGTAACAATGACGCTTTCAAAAGAAAGTTCACATATGTCTGTATGACAGTGAGATTTATGATTATTCTGAGTTGTTCACTTCAAAGTATTTTTAAGAATGATTATTGTAAAATAGAGCAAGGCAGAGCAAATTTCATATTGTGAACAAAGAAAAATTATCGCTGAAAATTATCCGCAAAAGCTGAGAGGGAAAATGAGCTGAAGTCATTCAGAGTTGCTCCTGGTTTAAGAAGAGTGACAAACAGAGATTTCTAGAAGAGGAAAGTAAAGGTAAAACGGAGAAAAGTTCTTCCTTTATGCAATTTATCTCTACTTGGATTTGTAATAATATATTACAAGTAATGCCCCAGAGTCCAATGTTCCCTGAGGTTGCTGAAAGCCTCTGATCAGACTCTACTATCTGTCCATGTGAGTGCACTAGAAGCCCATTGCAGGTTGAGTTTCTTTTTAAATCACAGTTTTGAAAAAAATCTCTGCAGTTTTCAAGAGGCATTGAAACATAAATGTGAGAGATATGAAAACTAGAAACACAGATATTTTCCAAAGAATTTTTTTGAGTACCACTCTGCAAAGTTTTCACTATGAAATCTACAACCATTAAAAACATGCTAAATTCCCACTCACTTTTTGAAGTATTGACAAAATCATGGCCTGTTCTTGCTGAATGTACGTTGATTTATGCGAGTGAAGACAAACAGTTCTCAGTAAGCAATCATCCAATTCAAAGTGAAACTCTAGAGCTTTGAACCCACATGACCTGAAGCAGAAACCAGTGTTCACACCAACCCTCGTAAGGCAAATTGCTGGGTTTAGAAGAAATATCAGCCATTCATCTGAACAGTCAGGGAAAAGAATATAGTTTCAAAAATATCAGCAAAGCAAACACATTATTTTTAATTTTTAAAATTTATTGCTGCATCATTTGGCACCTCCTCATTCTTTGAAATAATTACATGTTATAAAACGTTGTGTGAGAAATAAATATAGACTGATCCCGTTTACCTATAAAACAGCAGTGAAATTTTGATGAGTGCATGTGTGCTTACATTTTCATACAGGAGTATATAAACTAGTATGATGGAATTCAAATATTCCTGCCTATTGACATTACTAATTTCCACGCAGGAATTCTGTGAGAAACTTGCTTTAAAATTAAGTATGACACCACATTTCCAGGTACTGGAAACCTGGTGATGATCAGTGATCCTTCTTATCTGTTGGAAGTAGGCTGGTCAAGTAAAACAACATTGCCCTTCAGAGAAATCAGAATTTTGCAGAGACAGGTGTCTGTAGGTGCATCTGCACAGATGTATGTAGGGCCCATCATCCTGATAAAAGGTAGGATCAATTCCTCTTTCTCTAGGTCGGCTGTGTTATACTGATGGGTCTTCTGTTAAAAATCACTGTGTGCTTCTTTCCCCCTTCACTGTTCCTCAGATGTTCCCTTTTATCCTGTTGCTACTTCCACTATTCCAGAAGGCTCTTACCATCCCTGAAGCTGCATAAATGGCAACTTTCTATTTTCCTTCTTTCCACCAGTCCCCAATTTCCATTAATGTTTCTTTTCCATTTGCCTGAGAAAAGGCGTGATTCAGGATATCTCTGTAGCAACCTATACTGAGGAGTTCATTTTGGTTCATAGTTTTTTGCTTTTTTTTTTTTTTTCTTTTTTCTCTGTGTTTTTTGTTGTTGCTGTTGTTGTTTGGTTGGTTGGTTGGTTGGATTTTTTTTTGTTTTTTTTTTTTGTTACAGGAAGGCTCTAACAGATGTCACTTCACTTAGCCAAAACTTAGTCCTGTGTGAAATCATTGCAGAAAAGTAAATGGATTAAAACCAGACTGACTGAGTTTAAAATAGAACAGCTAAAAGGAATCATCACTGTGTGCAGTCATTTACAAGGGAATGCAGAGATTTTTTTTTACACTCTAGCCTTTGCAAGGGCTTGGAAGGATTATAAAACAATTTTCTAAGAAAGTTTGTACATTGTATGGAAACAGGTGGAGCTATACCTATGAAGAACTCATACAGGGAGCAACCTAAACATTTTGGTTAAATACGTGTCACATAAAACAAGACACTTTAAGGTGGGAGGACAGGACTGACAGGATCCTCTCAGTGAGTAAACTGAGTCACACAGAGTTTTACCTGCACTCCTTCACACAAAGATCTTACTCTAGGAGAAATTTTTAAGTCTGGCTGTGATTTAGAAACTATTTTCCAAAGTTTAAGCTGTTATTTCCAGTTGAGCTACTACCATTCCTACTGGTTGGAGTGACAGGTGTAGTGAATTGTCTTTCTAGCCTGTGTGGACACTTGAGAACCTGGAGTCATCACTTATAAATGTTGCTGCTGTTTCTACACCTTTTTTTTTTGGGAAACCAAAGCACTTTCTACATTGGACCAAGAGTCATGCTGTGCCTTGACACTTTAGTCAGATAAGGGCTCTGTAGACACTTTTCCTAACAAATCACCCATTCATCACTTCTGTCCTTCTAACACCATTGTACCAAACTGTTATCAACTTACCACTCTGGTCAGCCTCTGTAGTCCAAAACCAGAGACTGGAATTAAATTCACAAAACTGTAGAAAGGCAACATGCATTTTCATTAGAGATTTGAGTGTGTATGGCCAGGAACAAGGAGGTGGAAGGTGCTTGTGTCCAGCTCTGGCAATACGTCAGAGTTATGCACAAGGCTATGGGATGCTGACTGAATAAAAATGTTATTCAGTTTCCTAAGAGCACTGTTAATTTTTTCAAGAGAGGAGAGTGCAAAAAATTTGGGGTAATTCCTTCTTTTGAAAAATGTGTTAGAAGAAACTTAGGGCCACTACCACTGAAACAACATTTAGGAAAATAAAATGTTTTGAAGTCATAAAATCTGAAATAAAGTGCACATTTTTGCCAGTGATAAGTAATTATAGGAGTTGCTTATCAAAGGATGTGCTGGAGTTTCCACCACCTGAAATCTTTCAGCCAATACTGGATATGTTAGTGATTATCTCTTGTTCAGCCAGAGGTTATGGTCAATGTTATGCAGAAAATCAGATTAGAAACTCATAATGGGTCCTTATGGCCATAAAGGTACATGAAAGTCAGTGGCACAAATTTGCAACAGTCAGTGATTTGGATCAAGGCTGAAACTTCTAAATGCAAATTTCTGTTTTCCATTCTGAATGACGAAATGCTTAATATGACAGGAGCTGAGTTCTGGCTGCAGTCAGATTGATGCAATTCTGGTGACTTCGGTGGAACTACAGGATTTGATACAAGGACTTTTCAAACCTGTCTGTTTTGACAGAAGCATTACTGCCACTTAATCAAAAGCTTTTACCTTGAGAAGTTTGTTATCACCAGCATTTACTGTGGAGAGTGGACATTTTCTTTTTTATCTAGAGAGGAAATAAAAGGAAAGAAGCCTTTTAAAATTATAAATGCACCTTACTGGTTTTACCGTGCCAAACACAAGAATCTGTTGTAAAAGGATATAAATATCTGATTAAGTAATCAAAAATAAGTACCTGATTCCTAAAAATCAAGCCTAAATTCACTGGCTAAGGATCCTGGTAAGCTATGAGAAGTGCTTTGTTTGAGAAGGAGTTAGGATAACTCACTCTCATTCTTTCAAGTTGCTATCCAGCATACCAAGCATAATCCCACTACTTTACAGGTGGAGCCACGTTGCAGCTAGTGACACAGACAGATGACATATTTATTAGCTTGTCAAAGCTTCCTCTGTTTATGGAAGACTCACCCAGCTAAACAAAACAGTCTGCTTCCCATTGGCTAATTGAGCTGGCCCCTGTTGAGAGCCTCAGCAAAGTGCTTGATGAGGCATAAAATGATGATTAATTAATTTACTGCTCAGTTGATCATCAAACTGAGAGGTTTATGATTCTCACAGCGGTCAACACTCTCTCTTCAATGCGCAACAGCATGAGCAGCCTTCACTCTGGCCTGCTGCTGCCTTTGCTATGACCTGAGATATGGTGGCTTAATTCAGGGGAAACGGGGAAAAAATTAAGAGAAAAGTTTCGAAAGGGATGTACACAGCAGCCTCTTTCAAAGAGGCTTGTGAGTGCCAGAATGTTTCTCACAAAGGGGCTTTTCATATCTCAGCATTAATAAAAGCCACTTTGCTGGACACTGTTTTGGTTCAGTGAATTAGATAAGAAACCCCCTAAAAATAAATTTCTTCTCTGATTACATGACTAAAATTCTGAATTAGAATGAAGTTATATAGAGACTGTAGGGGTCTATAAAGGGCTTAATAACTGCAGGTAGAGGTGTGCTAGAAGAGATCAAAATGCCAGTAGAAATACTGAGTGCGGTTCTCTGCTTTTCATTCCTAGGGAAGAATTTTAGTAATTTAAAACTCCTTAAAAAGGATTGTTAAGATTTGTAGATTTAACAAAAGGCATTCTGTGTATGGTGTGCAGCATATTCAAAAATATTATTCAAAGAACACATTTTTCCATTTGTATGCATTTGCAGCTTGTGTGCCTTCACCAAGTATTTTGCATAGGTTTTTATGTGCAAACTTTTAAATGTTTGCACTTAGGCTAATATTCTGACTAACTTTTCTCCGAAATGTTGATGCAGTGTTTATTCCTAATGTAAAGGCAACTAAATTCTGCTTAGTTACCGTCATTTAATTCTAGAATAATGACAGGTGAATCAATATACATGTAAGAAATTAGACTCCTGTAGAGAGGCATGTTTTATACCAGCCATTTGGTTTGTTTTCACATATGATCTAGGTTGTGGGATATGTATATTGGCATGTGTATGCCAATGCAAACACATTTAGAAGTTACTTTTATTCTTTGTTCTGCAACACTGTCCTAGAGTTGCCAGATGTACTGGAAGACTCCATGAAATATTTCCAAAGCATCTGAAGGACTGAGCATTTCCCTGATTGGGAAATAGATGGTTTGCTAGTATAATGGGAAGAGAGGGTCAGTTGGCACTTTAAACTTTTCACCAAGTTTATATAACCCATCCTTAGACAGGGTTCTGGCTAGGAAGAAACCAGGCAGAAACCGAAGCTCTTTAATATAACTTCAGTCCTTTTATTTGTCTCAAAAGGACAATTAGAAAAAAAAGCAAGCACAAAGAGGAATTAAGTTAGTACAGTCCCTAGGTCTTTTGTTTATGAACTACATTTCATTATTTCAGCCTTTAGGAAACCTACTCTAGTTTAGATCAACCACTGAAAGTGATCTCCTTTTTTCAGAAAAGTAATGCACAGAAACGTGAGTTTGCACATTTGCATAGAATATGCTCTAGTGTGGGAAAAGAACTCAGACGGAAACAAAGATACAAAACCAATAAATTCTGACAGAGAAATCTGAGGACAAGAAGAAAAGGGAAGGAAAACAGTGGAAGATAAGATGAAATAGCGTGTTCCAAGAATTTACATCTTTGTCAAGGAATGGCAGAAGTCTCACTAAGCAATGTAAATCACAAGACTACATGAATCTATTTACGTAAAACACTTTTTAAAATACAACTTATTTACAACTTGGAAAAAGGCATATTAAAAAATGCATAACAAGAAATTACTTTCAAAATATTTAGGAGCAATAATGGAAAAGCATTTAAGTTGAATGTTTGTGATGATGTGAGAGAGCAGGCTCATGTTGACTCTTGGGTAAATAAATGGTGTATATATTGTGAGTCTTTAGAATCAGAAGGTCTTTTGCCTCTGAAAATGGGACTACTGACATTGCACAGATTGTATAAAAAGTAGCTGTGAAAATAAATTTCAAAATCATTATCCAGTCAAAGAGATAGTTCTACTATTACCTGCTGCTTTATGTTCATACTTTCAGATTTGCAAAGTACTACTGAAGATATCTCCTAAGAATGAGATGGAACTTAGTAACTTGCCCAGACAAGAATATAGGCAACAAGAAAAGTAGACATAACTCTACCATGGTCAGATATTTGTTGTTGGCTAGTTATGCTTCTTTTAGTCATCTTTTATGCTACCTTATGTTACTACTCTCAGTAAGAGTAATTGCAGAATGGAAGCTTTACAGCTCTGTCTGGAATGAACATTTTTTGCATAAAAACTTGTCCATCTCTGATCTTTCTGATTTTTCCCCACTGTTCTAAGTCCTATCATGATCTAAAATTCATCATTCTGTAACAATGTCTGCTTTCTCTCATATTCTTTTTACGATCCCCTTTTGAGTCTCTGTATAAAGATGCATAGTACTTCATTTTTTATAGCTTCATAAAATGTAATGGCAAAAAAACCATTAGCTAATCTGGTTGACTACCTTTGAAACATAGGCTGTAGAATTTCACCTGGTTATCCTTGCATTGAGCTGAATAATGTGTACTTGACTAAAGCGTATCTTCCAGATGGATATCTAGTTTTGATTTGAAGACATCAAAGGCCACGTCCCTGACAGTTTTGAAAACATCAAAGAGTACTGAGCTTATGGAAGATAAAAGAAAAATGAGCTAATTGCCTGGATGCTAAAGGGAAATTTACAGCAAATATTCTGGTCCTATCCTGGCTTTTAAAAATCTGGCTTTCTGGAAAGGCTACAAGCCATTATTATGCACACGTTTAAAAATGGCTTTTTGTTTTTCTGGATTGAGGCCTCACATGGTAGACAAACTGGTCTTGAGGAAAAAAAAGGAAAATAATGCAAGATCATCCATAGTTCAACACTGGCAATCTTTGTAAAGGATAGGCTGAAGCAGAAGAAAATGATCTGCATGAATTTGAATAAAGAATATATCAAAATTTCTTAGTTAAACTGTAAGCTAGGAAGTGGAAGGGGACAGGGAAGAGGAAGAGGGAGAGGGAGAGGGAGAGGAAGGGGAAGGGGAAGGGGAAGAGGAAGAGGACAGGAAGAGAAAGGGAAAGGGGAGGGAAGGGAGGGGGGGGGTCAAGTAATAGTGCAACCATCTCAAAGGGATTTATAATGTGCCTTTAAAGACTGTTTTCCCTTCACATTCTGTCATAGCAAAATAAAGGTTTATATAATTTCCTTCTAATAAGTGCTTTTTTCTTGTTCTTTCCATTTATATTTTAAATGTTACATTTTCTTAATATATCAAAAGTTCTACTTTCCAATAGAAGAAATGAATAATGTTAAGAACACATTTCTGACTAATTTAATTAGCTAGTAGTATTGTAGGTCAGACATTTTGTCATGTAGAAAGATTTAAATTATGCTTAAATTAAGCATTTACATCTTATTTTTGGCCTTTTTTGAGAGCATTCAGTTTTGTGCTAGGGTAACCAACTAACACCTTTTTTATTATTTATGACTGAAGTGTCCATCAGAACTAACTAGCTTCAATAGTAGCTTGAATCATCACCTGTTAGTTGGCATGGGCACAAGGACCATTTGACAGCTTGGAAATATTTGATGAAAAGAATTTGGATAACAGATTGAATTACACCATTGAAAGAATTAAAGAATTATCCGTATTGTTGAAACCAGAATCAAGAATATTTTAAAAAATTATGTTTCACAGAATGAAAATACATGGCACTTAAAACAGCATGAGACTTTCCTAACAGATTGGCTGAGAAGAGTGTAAGACTTTTCTTACACACTTTTTCATAGGTCGGCCTCAATGAACTATTACTCACCACAGCAGATGCAAAATAAAATGAAGATTTTCACTTGGTTTTGCACTGGATCATTTTATCTGTACAGAATATGATGATTATTCAAGAAGGAAACACTCATGATTCTCTAATAGCTCATAGTACACCGTAATGATATGGGGAGAGCTCACATAAATTACAAACAGCCATTGTCAGATCACATTCTTGTGGCAGTAGGTTCAGCCGTGGACTATGGACAGCTCCTGGAAAAACAAACTCCCTCATGACCTTTCCCAGGCTATGTTCCTACAACATAGCCATGTGGGTATGGCAAAACCTCAAAATTTTATCAGATAGCTTTATCAATTGATGGATTTGCCATTAAATATCTGTTCTGGTACATCCTCCTGCCCTTCAAGTTTGCAGTATTCAAGAAGCCATCGTTGATGATGAGACCTAATCTGATGCTCCCTGTCCACACACACTCATCGAGGTGCAACCCATGCCTGTTGAGAAACGCAAACCAATCTGACATAGTTCACTGAACCTGAGAATTCTTAATAAGTACACATGTGGTATAGGTGTATACACTTCTTTTCCTATGTGTGTGTAAATAGGTTACGGCGTAAAGGTTGTTGTCTTGAATCTGTAATTAAGTAATTGTTGTAATTGTAGTTAATGCTATTGAATCACTTTGTAAATGTTAAGTTAATCAATAGTTATGTGCAACCATACCCTTTTGCATCCTTATATTTTTTGCATCCATATCCTTTGCACCATTACCCTTTTGCATCCCTGGTCTCCTTGTGAATCATTCCAAATTGATTCTAATCCAATTTGCCTTTGTATGTTTCATCCATGTAGTAAGTAATAGAGTGAACCTTGACACTGAACTCTGTCAGGCTGTTCTTTCACAAAGTCATATTAAAACCTGCTTTTTGCCAATACATTTTATGGTGATTGTTTAAGCAGCCAAAACCCTCATTCACAACAACATCCTCTTCAAATATAACATTTAGTGCGTTGAAAAAACAGTCTTCCTCAGTCACTGAATCAAACTACTCTTTCTTTAAGAAATTGAATTGAATTGTTTTGTTGGAGCTGATACTGGAAGAAGTGACAGTGAAGAATAGGCAGCAAAGACACAGCTCAGTCCAACTTGGGAAGCACAGTGGTGAAATCCACAAGGACAGATCATGCCTTCTGTTGGGAAGAAATGAGTAGGATGAGCAGAATGAGGCTAGAAGTGAAATATATTATTACTATTATAAAGAACTCTTCTTATGTCGGTCCGTTAAAAAACTCCAAAAAGCATTTGGTATAGAAGTGATCCTGCATAGAGGTTACAAAAAAAAGACTCTTTGACATATACTCATGAACTGCCCTACTGAACCTGCCACACTCCTTTCTATTCCTGTATTTGTATCAAATCTGCAAGAAATCATTATATGAAACTAAAATCAAGGCATACAAAGAGTGATGGAAAAATCTACGAATTGAAGTAGATTTTAAATAATCAGCTGACATACCTAATTGCTCAAAGCATATGTTCTGCATGGAATTACCCAATCTTCTTATGCCCTTTCAGTAACATTATCAGGATAGGGATGACACCTGAAGACTACTACAAGACCACTTTCTAAATTTCTTCCCTATTTTTCCTAAACAATAGCAGTCCATGGACCAGGACTTCACTTCAAAAGGCACAATATGGTAGAAAATTTTGTTTCAGCAGCTGTAAAATGCAGATACATTCTAGATAGAATATAACAGATCTTGCCAGCCATGAATGCAGAGCCAGTTTAATATACATATATTTGCTTAAACTGATGAACACCTTGCTGTGACAGATCAAGACAGCTACCCTAGCAGACCTTGACAGATTTTCATTATATGGTCCTGGTGAGCCATTTGTAATTTCAAGCAGATTTGATTGGGGTTTTTTCTCCTGTAGTTCTATTAACTACCTGGCACCTATTCTCCTGCCCCAGACCCCCTATTTTTTCTTTTATTTTTCTTTTTTTCTTTTTCTTTTTTTTTTTTTTTTTTTTTTTTTTGATAGTATGACAGTTCAGTTTCCCCAACAGAAAATCATGAATCCTTGGTTTTTATACAAATATCTTGGTCTTGTCAGTGTTTGAATAGACTAAGATGCATTTATTGTCAGCACCAGAAGAAAATATTCTATATATATAATTAGAAAATAAAGTTTAGTTTCAGAAAATCATCAAGTTTGCTCTCTCAACCAGAATATGAATTAGATATGTGTAGCTCTAAACCTCTGCTCTCTCATTATCTACCATCAGATTGAAAACTTTTACTTTGAAGATAAATTTGTTCCTTGTAACTTAATATCCCCTCAAGCTTAAATATTGGTGCAGATTTTTGTTTTCCTTTGTTTCACACTTTCTCTATTTACTTTAACCACAACTAAAATTAAAATTAATACAATTTTGCTAAAGTCACTGTCTTTGGGAACCATCTTGGGAGGTGTTTACTAAGACTAGACTTCCATATTTTTCTCAAAGTAAATGAATATAAACTTTAAATCAACTGCCAAAAATTCAGTTAGACACCAAATTAGATTGCCAAGGTTTTTAAAAAAAGTTAAAAGATCAATATATTACATTTAAGCTTAGCACTTGTGTTTAATACTCTTTTTCCCAACCAGAAATACTTACATGCTTTCATTTGGATTTTCCACAATCCATTTAAATAAGAAAAGAAATAAAAGTCCTAAATAATCCTGGTTAAAATAAACCAAGTACCAAAATTTGTCTCAGCTTCAGGTTAATTTTTACCTACATATATTTCGAGCAATCAATCACCATAAGTTTCAAGAGAGTGGGTAGGAGTTGAGTGTTATAGCTGCAGGTAGCAGAGCTTGGCTATGCTTTACTGTCAGAGGCATCGACACTTTTGCAAAAGTAAGTCTTAAAAGACCTATCAAAGCCAATGAAATAAGAAAGCAAATAACACTGTAAATTGAAAAGAATAAGTGTAGTGTTTAATGAACACTTATTGACCAATAACCTGCAACTAATGTAACTATAGATTTTTACTTTGGCTCTTCATAGCTTTAAAAGGCAGTCATTTGAAGCTGCACAGACAATAGGGTGAAGTGATGGCTAACAGAAATGCATTTTATTAAAAGCTAAATTAAATAAGACTAAATTGGAAGTAGATGAAAAAGTCTGCTTGGTTTAGTACACCCTTGGCTGTTTGTATTGTTCAGTCTTGATAATCTTTTAGTATGTAACACTGTGAGGTCAAAATCTTAGAGCCTTTTTTTTTGCCATTGCTAGCATTTCTACAAGAAATCACAATTTATTTTGATACTTCTTAGAAATAACCTGTAAGCTAGCAATGTCTTTTAATGAGTAAGCACCTGACCTTCTAAAGCCATCCAATAACAAGGACTGTACATTGCAAATTGTACACTCCTTATGTGGGACTGAATTGGACAATCTTTATTTAAAATGGGTACTAGCTCACCAAGGATAGGGCACTTTTTGTTTTAAATAAGAGGTCTCTTTTAAATAAATGGTCTCCTGCCATTATACCAGAATATACATAAATCTTCAATAGCTTATTTTCTGCCAGAATTAAGGGGAGTTTAGAATCTCAAGATGTAGCCATAAGAAAGATCTGTTAGACCACATAGTCCAAACACAGTTTTTCTAAAATGATGTACACCACTCATCACAAATGCAAGACAACATGCTGCACTTTCACCGGATCAAATTGCATTGTTTTTATCTGTTAGTGTAATAAACTCAATTCAGTTGTTGTAGGGTTGACTAATTCTCCATTATAAATTTGTGCAAACCATGAAGCAAAATCAGGCATCTATGAGTTACCCAATATCTCAGTATCTCAGCTAAGAAATACCTGGAGATAATAGTGCAATAGTGCTCCAATGATGGAGCCACAAGTTGAAACAACTGGTATTTTTAATACATTTTACGTTTATTTCAGCGAAATTTTGAGGAAAATTACTCAGCAATAAAGCCATAACATGAAGAAAGAGATTTTATACAATCAGTTATTTAAATCATTAAACCCAGATATTGTTTGGGAGCAAGGACTCTTCTTATTAACTTTCTTGCACACTGTTGCTGTGGAGAAGGTCTGTGTGGGCCTGCCAGGTGTATATGGATGCCACATCAACAATCCTTTCACCTACAGAACTCTGGTATATTTAGAAGGGCGTGGTCTGGAGGGTGTTTTCTCCTTAAATTTGCAAATCCGCAACATGGAAAGCAGCTTGAGTTTCTCAGATCGTAAAAAGTTTGTCTTTTCTATGTGATAGAGAATTTAGGCATCTCTGATGAATTCAACAAAGCAGAAATGCAAGCTTGTGTCAAATATGTAGAGGCAGAGTGCCTCAGCTTGCTGACGAGAAAATCAAGTTATAAATTAGCAGCAGCAGAACAATTGATTTGAGCACCTTGCTTGGGACTCCTGGGACTTGTGGTTTGGAATTTGCTCTCTTGATGAATAAAAAATAAATAAATTCTTTTCACTCCCTACTAACACTCTGAAACAAACAAAAGAAGGATACAGGACAGACAAAGTACTGCTGTGAGTTCCCTTCTTATTGGTGCTACTCTAAGAATTCAGAATTAAACAATAGTGCGTCTCCATATAGCACATAGAGATATAGCAAAGAGCATATTTTCACACCAATCATCACATCCCCCTCAGAACATACAAAAATCTTAGAAGATGTAGGATTTGGGTGCTCCATCACTCTGGCAGTGAGGTTTGTTGTCAGACAGTTGTGACATCACTCTGGTGCAGTGATGAACAAGGACCACCTGACCAGGTTTCCTCAGGGGAGGCGCTCACAGATTCACAGCCCAAGCCAGAATTCCTGGGGCATGCTGCCACTGCAGCTGTGTTAGAAGAGATGGTCACCACTTTATCTCTCTCTACTGTAGCTACAGCAGTTTGTTTGCATTTTCTGAGGGTGAAGAATGAGGAGGGATTTCAGAGGTACTTAGAGAGGTTGACATGCCATGAAGAAGGAAAGGAAGATAACTGCTTCTGAAATTCTCATAAGGCTCTTGATTGTTTCTTGGAACTTTATCCAAGAAACCAGAAATATGTAAAGAAACTGTTACTGTTTGCAAACTGCATTAAACAATTCCATTTTAAAAATAGACCAATGTTTTAATAAAATTATTTGTCTTCTTTTTTTTTTTTTCCCAGCACATACAAGAGAACACAGCTTAGCTACCAAAACATAAATGCAGTAGTTTTGAATTTTCACACTTTTACTTTAGTGGTGGCTTTCATCTCAGAGTTGCTTAGCATAAATTCTGGGGAGAAGGGAGAAGAAGAAACAAAAGCCCTAAAAAATGGGCCATGCTCCATCCCTAGTACACTAATGCAAAAATTAAGAATCAGAATATATTTTAAGCTATATAGCCACATGAACAAAACTCAATTAAAATTTTAAAAAATAGAATTTTTAAAAAATTTGACTGAAAAATTGAAAAAAATTAATTGAAATTAAAATAACCCCAAAGAAATGGTAGACACACTGCTCTTTGTCCAGAGGGCAATGCAGGAGATCTGCAGGACTTTGGAGCCTGAATTCAATTCAGTTGTCCCCGGAGCTGGGTAACTTCAAGCTCCAGGGTACAGTGTACTTCAAGAATCATTGGATCAGGAATGACATCTCAGATATCTTCTTTCTCTATAAGTTTTTTGTCCAGTAGGTTAGAGCCATTCATTTTTTCCCCTCCAGCTCCACTAATGTTGATTTGTCTCCGCAAACATAGCTTCCAACACTATGACAGAACACTTACCCCAGCAAATCCTATAAGTGAGTAATTATGGCTTTCACTTGAGAAATCTGTATTGTAAGCCGTAAAGTGCTTGGGCAGAGACTGACAGTCAAAACAAAGCAATGAGCTGACTGTGGTGTCCTATTGCATAGGAGGAGGTGACTGCTGGTTCTTCACCCGTAAAACCTCGTGTGAAGGAACTCTTTAATTTGCCTAAGTGTATAAGAAGTTTCTGGACAGTGATTTCTGTTATATCAAAGCCCAGAGAAGGATCCCTGTTATTTATCGTTCGATGTCCTGCATTACAGGTTCCTTGCTCACTATCTGCTATAACCAACTTGTGATGCAGGGGAAGGTGGAGAGAAATGTTCATGAATAACTCCCCTCCTCAGAAACCAAATTCTATTAAGTAGAGAAATAGTTTCCTGAACCCACAAGTAAAACAGAGAAAAGCTTATAAAAACTTAATATAAATTTACTCAGGCCCTGAGACTGGTCTTGTCCCCAAAGCATATCCTACATTATTCTTTCCAAATGTGTTCAGACATTACTTGGCCAGGTGCTACAAACTCCTCCCTTGCCTTGGTGTCTGTAAGTAGTTTTATCAGTTCCTCAGATGAAATATTAACACCTGTGGTCTTGTTCTTAGGCACCTATTTCTCCATCTTTAACCAGATCAGGAAACCAGGAAGCTGAATTTAAAAAAACTTTGGAATCCCTGTTGTCACAAGACATAGAATCCTTATCATTCTAGCCCAATGTGCCTCTCAGAGCAATTCATAAGGATGTGAAGCTTGGAACAACTCCCAACAAAGCCACATCCAGTAGACATAACTAACTTCAAAAGCAGGAAACTGGGAGAAATGTAATAACCTTTTAATGAAATAATCTTTTTTAGCGCACAAACTGCTTTCTTGCAGCATTTTCCTGCAGTGTAATCTAATTCAACAACAATAAGTACTTTGACAGAGAGAGATCTCAGGAAGAAAGAAAGAACAAACAACTTTTAAAATTTTATACATAAGTGGAACAAGGTCTGTGGAGAAGTGGTCACAGCACCAAGCCTGACAGAGTTCAAGAAGAGTTTGGACAACTCACTTGGGCACAAGGTGTGAGTCTTGGGGATGGTCCTGGACAGGGCCAGGAGCTGGACTCAGTGATCTTTTTGGATCCCATCCAGCTCAGCATAATCTGTGATTCTGTGGCACAGGGAAATTAAAACTCAAGGTGAACTTCAAGGTGCTGTGGGCTTGGGGTTGAGGGAAGGGGAGCAGTGAGCAATGGCAGTGATTGAAGACGGGAAACTGAAAGGAATCACAGGGCACAGACTTCCACACAAGCTTCCCCATAAGGCTCCACAAAACAGGTGTTGGCCTTCCCCTTCCTCAGCTGCCCTCCTTGGCAATATAATGCCATCAGAGCTTTTCTATGGCTTGCCCTTTAAATGTTCAAAAGGGTGAAAATCCGTCATCATAATGCCATTTCTGTAAGTGGAGATGTTGTAAGCGCATTAAATATAGGGTTTACCTGTATTTTAATCCTAATTTGAGGAAAACATTAAACCATAGTTTATAAAGGTTTAGCTTTCTTGTAATGTAAATAGTGGAGTTTTGCGTATCTGTGAAGGGACACTTGTTCCATTTTCTCCATATTATCACAAAGGTGTCAATCCAATGCCATCCCCACTGGATAATAAAATCTTGACAAGAAGTTTATTCAAAATACATAAATAATTTTACATTACTATTACCCAAAGGTGTGCATTCAATGAAAGGAGCAATAAAATCTATTCAAGATAAACTTTATTCTAATTCTTAAAATTCCAAAGGAGTATTTCTGAAATCTGCCTTATTACTTAAAAATCACAATCAAAAGTTGTTTTCCTAGACAGGTGTTGTCAAAGCACCATTGTGCCATAAACCCTAAAACCTTTCTTATGGTAAAAAGAGTACGTTTGTCTTAGAAAGGTATATGAATAAAAAAACCCAGATAAACAAAACAAAACTTACAGTTATATAACGAAATAAACCCGAAGCTCAGTAAGACTTTCAGTGGAGAACACCCCAGTTATGCTTCTTTGTCTTGTTTTCCAAAGAGAAATCTATTTCAAATGCCTTCAAAGATATATAGAGAAGCACTTAGAAAGCCCAAATCAAACCACTTAGCACTTCATAGGTCAGTTCTGTCTTAAGTTCCACCAGGGAAGCAAAAGGTTCAGACTTCTGCACTATGATCACTGTTTGCATCTTCTTTTAAGAAAGAGAGACCAGCAAATTCATCATCTTGAATATTATTAAGGTGCAACCTCATAAAATAATGCAATCAAAATAGGAGTATTGATTACAGGTTTCTCCAAAACAAGCTTTATTTATGATCCAACTGGAGAAATTTCTACTCCAGTGACTCTACTGCTTCTCTGATGTCACAATCTGACAATCAATATTTTACTCTTCAAAAGGGCTAAGAACATTTAATTTTTAAAGTACCTATGAAGCATCCTTATACTGTATAGATAGCTGTAGTGATTTTTGGAATATTTTGACTTATTGAAATTGTTTTCAAAAAAAGTCGTTTGTATACGTGTGTGTGTGTATGAATATATTTGAAACTTAAAACAACAGAAACATAGTAAGATGTATTATATTCTATGAACACAATCTATATTTTGGTAGAAGCTATGCCAACAGAATGCATTGCTATTGTGTATACGATACGGTTATTTATTTATCATTATTTTTGCAATCTGTGTTTTATTCCTTACTCTTCCCTTAAGAAAATGAAAATGTTGATTTTTTTTTTTTGTAACTGAGCATGATATAGAAAAAGATTGGCCATGCTTGTGATACCAGGTTTATCCATAAAAACCAAACCTAATATTTAAATTTTTTGTACAGAATTTCTGCTCAAATTAAGGATTTGGCAACTCCCTAACAAGGGAGTTTCAGACTGTTTTTTCTGTAGATTCCCATCAGAGAAAGACAAAAAGATTTACTGTAAAAACTGACTTTCACAGCTCATAGCAAGAATGGAGAAGAGGTGAAGAATTTCTCAAACATTTAAATATTCAGAGAAGCATTAATGTGCAAAGCATCCTGTATCTATTGGAATTATTGTTTCACAATACACTTTAAAAACATCACAAAAGCTTTATGCGTTCCTTTATACACAAATTTTGCATTTATGCCTGTGTGCATCTTATGAGTGAACACGTATGGAAGTATAGTTCCTGACATATGTGTTTGCTTCCTGCAAACACTTCAGAAAGTAAACTAACTAGCAAGAGTGTTTAGTAATTCAGAAACCCCACATGAGAACTGCTGAATATGGAGACTGGCTTCTTAATTGCAGTTATGCAACGTGACAGTCTGATTCTAACTTTTACATATGCACAATTAACTAACAGCAGGATCATCCCATCCTTCAGCCAGTCTGGTCAGCTGCCCAGAGATGCTAAATCAGAGGGGTGGTGTGCCTGGAGCACTTTCCAACACAGTCTCTGTTACATTGGTTGTTAGCTACTCACATACAAGGGAGAGGATTAACAGCATTGTTTTTTCCAGAGTAACAATCAAAACAACTTGGGACAGGGCTGGGTAACTATCCTGGCACATTGGGATAGTTTGTGTCACATATTCAATGCTGACAAAAACCAAACTTTCTATCAAAGAACAACAGGCCTAAGCAATAACCAGAAAAGACAAGGAAATTGTTGGAATTGTAGAAAGGGATGATTATGGTTTGGGAGATCTAACGCAGAAAATAGACTTAAGATGCATCATAAAAGCTTCTATAGACATTCTTGGAGGTTTTTTTATGGCAGGCCAAAACCCATGACACAGTATTTGCAGCTAGACTGACCAGAATTCAGTTTTCTGATAACTAATCTTGAAATTAGTCACAAGGTTATCACTGTGATTTTGTTTTAGAAGTCTTTTAAAATGTATTGAGCTAATTTCTCAAGTAGACATGGGTTCTTATTTAAGTGACTGAAAACACAGAGTCAAAGAGAAGTAGACTGATCCATTTGTGAATTATGAAGAGGCTTGTATCCAAAAGACTTTGGAAGGGAATAATTATGAAATGTCTGTCATTTCATCATAGCAGTCTGTCTTCAATCAAAGCATGTTGTAAATAGAAGTGTTCAGAAATTATCAAAGGAAACAAAGTTTTGTCAAAAAATGCTACTTCATACAGTCTGAAGTCTTTCATTTAAAACATCTTGGGTTCAATGAGGTTTTAGCAAATTCAAGACAGAGTTCAAAGAGAGCCCTGCCTGGATTCCTGCAGAGTCTGCCTGGTCTACGGACATTGGAAACAGCCCCCACAGGTCAGATCAAAACTAAATTAAAAAGAAACTTCCAGTGAACTTGGAATCCCAGTTTTGGGCCAACTTTGCTTATGAGGTATTTTTACTGCTATTTAAAAAAGATATCTAGCGGCTACAGCCCAGGAGAGAGTTTTTTATAGAATAGATTTTTATCTTCAAGAAGAGCCACATCAATGATTTAAAATTAGAAGAATATGACTAAAATGTACATTGTTCTTCTGCTATAATCACTAGCAAGTCTCTGAAATTAGAACAAATTGGCATAAAACTGACTTTTAAAGAATATATGCATGAAATACATATATGTAAAAAATAAATTTCCTGGTGTTAGAGATACCTCACAGTACTTAATCGGCTCTATTTGGTGAATTTTGAAAAAGAATTGCATACTTAGTATTCGTTATCAAAATGTAAAGGGAAAACATAAATTCATGCACACAAAAAATATGAGTAGAGTGATTTTACGTAAATATGTTCAGGGTCATTTTCTATTCAGGACATAAATGCATAAAATCTTAGAAAGTAATTTTCCAATACCTTGATTTCATTAGAATAGTTTCAGATATCTCTTGATACCATTAATAAAGCGGTTTAAGATTGTAATATGTATGGACTATGCATATAACATACATAAGTATAGATATTTAAGTATCTAAATTAGTAAGTATATTTTCAGAAATACAGAGTATTTGGTGGTCGTAAAAGCATTAAAATATGTATAAAATACCATCACTTTTTTTTTTTTTTTTTTCCGCCAAAGTAACTAGCAAACGTATCANTATGCATATAACATACATAAGTATAGATATTTAAGTATCTAAATTAGTAAGTATATTTTCAGAAATACAGAGTATTTGGTGGTGGTAAAAGCATTAAAACATGTATAGAATACCATCATTTTTTTTTTGTTGTTCCACCAAAGTAACTAGCAAACTTATCAAGCATAAAGGATTTTCATATCTTGTTGGTTTGTTTCCTGCCTCAGATTGTGCAGGCATAGCACATCATGCTAACATAGGAAGAGTCAGGAGACTAACTGAAGGATACACACCCAGGCAAATGTTTTAGCATTATCATTTTGTGCAAGACACCTAACACAACATTGCCTTTAAAGCTCATAAAAATTTTCAAATAATTTTTGAAATCTAGAATTGTTTCTGAGCCCTTCTGTCTGTGCTGAGAATAAGAACAGCGGTGTGTTTCTTATCAACTTATTTGAAAGAAGAATCCTATTGAAAACTAAACTCATTTCGGTTACATGCTGAAATGATTGTGCTAAAGGGCCTTACTATATAAATGGAGCACACAAGCCAAAAACAATACAAACGTTTAGCTGCTGGCTTTAGCCAGTCTCTTTCAGTGCAAATCATAATTGCTTTAGGACTTTCTGAATCCACTTTTGAATTCAAAGCTTCAGACAAATAATTGGATTTCCTGAAAACATGCTGAGCTATGTTGCTCTCCCTGTCTTGCTTCATGTCCTCAGGGCTCTAGTCTCTGCTTTATATCAAGCTGCACCTAGTAGGCTAATTGGAGGGATGGGTAGATCACTCTGCATTAACATGTCCATCTGTATTAAATAAAATCTCTTCAACAGTCTTTATCATCTTCACCAGAATTATCACTTCAGAGCTGAAAAAACAGGAAATCAAGTAAAAGTGTCTGTGTAATTTACCAGTGGCTCTGGTGTCTTAGCCCTGTAGACCTATGATCCAAGCCAATTATATTCTAGCTGACTTATTTTTACAGTACTTTGACATTGTATACTCACTTCATGTGTCTCACTGACTGCAGGGCAGCTCTAAATATGCTCTGGGCTATCTGCCTAGACATTTCTTGCTCTAGGTAAAGTACAGTTGAAACACCATTTGGGTTTGATCTGCAAGGCTTGTAAATATGTAATATCAAAGATTAAGCCCTTCAGTTTCCCAGTATTGTGACAGGTGTACAAAAGGTATCATATTAACAAATGAGGTGTGACTTTTTTCATTGTTGTTATTTAACATGAATAGCATGTAATAAGCTGGTGACATTTTTCCCCCATATTTGTAAAAAAAGGGAAGAATCAATCTGGGGTGGCTACTGAGACAAAAAAAAAAAAAAAAAAACAAAACACCCCACGTTAATTGCTGATGATATCTCTGGGGTCAGGTTTGAACTAACAGTTCTCCTGGCATAATTGTGTTCAGATTCTGAAAATATTCACACCTTCTTGCTGACCTCACTGTGTTGGAAAACACTCAGACCCAGTACTATGAGGACGCAGTATTTCTCTAAGAGAGGTTTGGATCGCTTCAGTTAAGACATTCAACGAAATGGCATGAGAATGCAGACAGACATTCTTGTCTTGTGTCTCAACATCAATTTGACGTACTGCTCACTCCTTAGCATGCTACTTTCAGCCCCTTTTGTCACTGTTACATCTTTATGATTTTTTCTCTCCTTTCTATTCCAAGCATATCAGACAATGGAGACACCTCTCTCTAGTCTTCACAGAGAGCACCTGTTTTCTACAATCTCTCTCCATTAGCTTGATGGGATTTGACTTACAGTTCTGCTTCTCTGAGGACTCCATTTTTTCTTGTTTTTTAATGAGTTTTTAATAAAGTTTTTTTGTTCTTGCATTCTAACATATTGTACCTACAAAATGGCAGGAGCCTTTCTGCATAGCTGAAGCAGAAACGTTGCCAATACTGAAAAAAAAGCACTAAAACGTTAAAATATTAATGTGCAGAAACTTATATACCTGATAATTTGTTCCTTTTTATTGTTCTTCTGGTCTGCATCTGCAATATTTTAAGGTTGTTTTTGTCTTCTACAGTTTATTTTTCATTACATATCCTTAGAGTCTTACTGGATAAGGCCATAGGACTAGTGCTAGAATTCTGTCTTCTGTCAGTGGCTAGGAGAGGGAACAGGGATAGTGGCACCTGCTTATCATGAGACAGTAGGTATCAGCAAACCACAAGTCACTTTAGGGTTTACCCTTTCCCCTGTGCCAAATCTGAACACAACATAGACCCTGTACTGACCCTTTTGATCTCCACAAATTACTTCTTCCCATGCTGAAAACTGACTATATAATCCTACTTTCTCTGTCATGTCTCTTAGCCAGTTTTTACTTAAGGAAAAACTTTCTTTATTTTGCTAAGGCTATTCAGTTTCCTTCACACCCTGCCTAATTCGGGACTTCCTCCTCTGAGAGAAGATCCTCAGCAAGCTTTTCTTTTGGCACTGTGGCTGTTTCTTACTCTTGGTTTGGCACAGCTGGGGCATTGTTACAGTCTCTGCCAATTATGGATGGATCTTATTACTGAGGTTAAGTTTTAACCCACCCATTCTCACCATCATTTGAAGATGTATAATAATTTTGACAAACCTTAATGGCCATTCCAGATGCCCATTTATTGTGGAGTGACCCACAAACTATCACATTACAAATGGTCACACAAACATCCTCACCATCTGTGATGATGTTTGAGTTTTGTACACAACTCCTGAGAAGTACACCAGGAATTTAGTTATGCTTTGTAGTAGAAAAGTTGTTCAAACCTGGAATTAAATCTGAATATTGAACAGAATGTAGGATCTTACATCTTTAAGAACTGACAACTTTTTTCAGAAGCCAAATTTAGTCTGATGAAGAAATCCTCAGTGAACAACATAGCTGTAACCATTATTGATCAGACTAGTGTGTCGTGTAATTATTCCATCACAGGAGGGCTCTAGTTGCACCTCCCGCTCAAAACAAGGTCAGCTGTGAGGTCAGGCTGGTCTGGTCGATGCTTTAGCTGGTCTTACAAATCTTGAAAACTCAAGGATTTGGCTTGCACAATCTCTGCTCGACTGAACCTCTCCTGTTTCAAGTTATGCTTTTCACTCTCATCCTCCCATCACTGAGGAAAGTCTGGCTTGATTGCCTCAAAAAGCTATTTTTACGTGGTGCAGCTAGAATTAGTATTGAGCCCCCTCAAAAATGTCTCCTCCCTAGCCTGAACAAATCCTATTGCCCCAGGCTCTCCTGAAAGGGTGAGTGCTCCAGCTTCTGATCATCTTGGTGGTTCCTACGTTGTACTTACTTTCTTTGATCAACATTTTTATTTTCTGAGCCCAAAACTGGAATCAGTATTCTTGATCATGCAAATGTTTGCTGAGTGAAGAGAAAAAAATAACTTGCCTTGGCCTACTGTCTGTAGGCCTGTTGCTGTAACCCAGGATGCAAATGGGTGGATGTGTAGATAACAGCTTAGGATGGTGGAAGTGTCTGAGCTGTGAATCCCAAGACTTGGTCCTTCATGGCATGAGAACTTTAGGGCAGGGCAAATACTGCTCAGCTGTTTCAGAAACAGTATGGCCAGTGACTGTACCATTACAGCGGCTTGAAGTTTCAATCAGTGTAATTGTTTTAATCTGTAAAGGTCTCCAAGTCATTCACTTTGATGAGTACCTTGTGCTAAAAGACATTCCCTGCACAAACAGAAGTTGGAGCTTCATTGTGACTAACATCTAAAGGCAGAGGCAGTAAAACATAACCTGGCTTGAAAAGGTGTATGAGTAACTTTGAATATTCACAGCCTGGTTAATGTGAAATTCTCTTAAAAAAAAAGTCAATCAGTTATCAAGTCTCTCTACACCCGTTTTGTCCTGGACCAGATTTTTCTTCTCATGGGATTTGTATTGAAAGAAAATAGGTAAAGATACTCTGCCAAATTTTTTTCTACAAATTGAGATCCGCCTTGTTGTGAAGCTGAAGTGACTCGACATACAGAAAAGGTTTTCTGTATCTGTTTAAAATATGATCATCCTTCACAAGATGCCAGTGGTAAATGCTTAATTTGCATAATTCTTTATTGAAGTATTTGGTTTTACTCTGGAGTTTGGCTAGGTTAAGGTATAAACCAATACCCAAGACACTACCTCCAGAATCTTGGATTATGTTTAAGTTTTCATTTTAAAAATTGCTTTTAGACCTCATACTTTGATGTTAAAGATGGAAATGCAAACATTTTCTTGACACTGCAAACATGCTAGCAAGGCTGCAGTCAGGGAGAAACCCTCAAACTTCATGCTTGTGTTGGAACAAATCAAGCTCAGTGACACTTAAGGAGGCTTCTTGCTTTAGGGAAAAGACTGGATTTTCCTTATTGGTATGACATGGAAGCCCACGGGGCTCTGCTCTTCTGCTTTCTCATGACCTTGTGTAAATTAGCATTTTATGACTATTCTAGGCAGAGGGCAGTTAACAGCTTCGTTAGGAGAAGGATGAGTTTCTCCTAGATTAAAAAAAAAAATGTTGGCTTTGCATCAGAATAAACATGTTGCAGAGTCCAGATGCCTGCAGCCAGTTAGTATTTAAGCAATAAAATCCTTATAGACTTTTGGCACCAAGCCTTATAGTTTTTGTGGGAAAGGAAGAAGTTGCATTGCTTTCCTTCTTGCTATTTCATTTATATCACAGAAATGGAATGTCTTTCACAGTTGATTGTATGTACTTCTGTAATTTTCAGATGTAAAGCCAAAAGGCCCCTGTGATTCCTAAGTGTTCTCCAGCCAAGCTTCTCTCTAGACTCTTCCAAAACTTACTAGTATACTGCTGAGGCCAGAAACCAATACTGGGATAGCTCTGCTTAAATCCCTCTGCTGGTCACCTGATACGAAAAAATGACTGTACTGTTGGAGCAGGAGGAGTTACCTTTTTTATCTTAACAGGAATGTATTTTGTCAATCTCTCTTTATCGTCTTTACAAAGATTTTTTTTTTTTTTCCAATTTTATGTCTTTTGGATTCTGAAACTAGTCATAGTTGGCGACCATGAACTTTTTACTTTTGACAAGAGGATAGAGTGAGGAATGTTAGAAAATATAGCTGGTTTGCAAGACACAGCCCATATACCTGAAGGAAAAGTGTTCAAGACCTGAGTACAGTGCTTTAAACAGAGTAGTAAAGCATCAGCCTATTGTGTTCTTTCAAAGATATAGGTGGGAGGTAACCTTGGCACATGCACGCAGCAAATCTTTAACCTCTGTGAAAAACATGCAGCAAGCCACAGTCACTAGAAGTTGAACATAGACAAATTAAAGTTAGAAGTCTATATTTTTTTTTTTAATAGGAAAGATAATTAATTGCTTGAGAACCCCTCCTCAATATGTAGTAGTACTCAGTTTCTCAGTTACATAAAGTTTCAAAGGATGCTCTTGGAACCCTGGCCACAGTTCATTAATTACAGTAGTGGATCCAGCTGCATAGAATCTCATAATCTAATAAAAAGTGACAAAATTAAATGGGTTTCCCACACCACCTTTCAGGTTAGAGACAGAACTCTGGCTTTTGGAAGCAAGAATGCAGTAGGCAACGCAATACCAGGAACAATAAAGGGGGAGGTGGAGGATTAAGGCGCAATGAGTACAAGTGAAGATTCTGTACAGAGAGGCAAGAGCAGTCAGATCAAGCGCTGCAGAGCACTGGCAGAGGTGGCATCACCCCACCCACACAATGCTGTTGGGATGGCGTGAAGGGGGGCCCAGAAACTGGGACAGGGCATCCTGAGCAAGGGTAGAAGCTCCCTCCCAAGAAGTTTGCAAGACTTAGCAGTACAAAGTTGTGGCTGATCTGCTCCACTGTTGGTTGTTAGTCACGTTTCATGAAGGAAACAGTTCTGGGGTCTCACAGAGGCCTCTCCCCACTGATGTTTCTGTATCTCTGTTATTGTGTGATCCAAACTGCATCAGCAGAAACAGAGGGATAATGGGGATTCTGAAAACATTGGGACATTTTAAAATCTTCAGAATTGCATTCCTCGTGTACTAGGCTGTTAGGTGCTTCTAGCAATGTTTTCCTTGTCACATTGCTAACTGTTCCCCTGTTAGCACAGGGTGCAAGAAGGCTCATTATGGAAGTCTAATTTCAGACATGGTCCTCCTCACAGAGAGGAAACACACATACACACATATTAGTTTAGAGAGGAAAATTTGTGACTCATATTATGTCTTCAGCAAAGATCACAGATGAATTGTAAAATTTTCTTTGCTTAACACATGTATTTTAAAGCCACAGCTTAACTGCTCATCACTGTCAGGTTTAAGTATTCAATAAACAACTCTTACGAGTATATTTTTTTCCTTAGTGTAGATTCTTAGCAGAAGCAAAAAAGTAAGGATTCAACTGGTTGAATCTTCCTAATATCTAGTTAATAATAAATATGTATATATATTTAAGTTTATAATACTTAATGAAAATGTCTTCAAATTAACTCAATTTTTCTTTCTTTCCAAGTAGTTTTGAAAAACACAGAGTCAGATCTTGGATGTTTCAGCAACAAATAGTAGATCAGGTGAATCAGTACGTAGATGTTTTATTCTTGATTTCCTGAAAAAAATTCTTAGCTTATTTGTGACGCAATGAGAAAAATACATGCATCTTTTTATGAACATGTGTTTTACACTCATCTGTTTTTCCTTAAGGCTTTTCGTAACTTATGTGAAACTAAGGTTTTATTGTGGATCTGAAATTAATCTTAGTCACTTACCATGCTGTTGGAGGTTGGGAATTTTTCCATCCTGTGGCTAGAGAGACCTTAACGAGCCTTAACGACGGTACTTAAGAGATAATGACTGGGTACCTAAGGGACAAAGACTCACTTAAGAGACTAAAAACATAGCCAGGTGTGGCAAGAGAAGAAAAAGGTGGCTGGCCGTGGGCAGAGACACACTTGTTCCCGGGACTTGTTGGAGGAGACAGCTGCTGTTTCTTCTTTCCCTTCACTGCTGCCGCGGGAGCTCAGCACTGCCTGGTTTTTCTTCCTTGCTGGAGTCTCTGCTACCCTTTTGTTCTCCCGCTCGAGTGGACAAGCTCTGCCGCCCAGTTTTCTGCCCTGAGATTCCCTGCTGCAGCTCCGCTCACCGTGCAGCCGCCTCGCCCTTAGCTCCGTCCGCCATCACCGAGGAGCTGAGCTCACGTCACAGCGCCCCCTGCCAGCCGTGACCGTAACTGCACCAAAGGGGAGGGGCGGTGTCTGGCAGCCCAGAGAAAGCTGCCACCGGGTATCTGGTTTGTTTATTTGTTATTGCTCCTGTTATTGTTGCTTGTTTTCCTCGTTATAGATACCAGTAAAGAACTGTTATTCCTTTTCCCATGTCTCTGCCTGAGAGCCTTTGATTTTGACCTTATAACAATTTGGAGGGAGGGGGGTCATATCCTCTAAGGCAGTTTTCCACCTTCCTTAGCAGACGCCTGTCTTCCAAACCAAGACACATGCTTTGGCATGTGTGTCAAAACACATGGGCTAGATGTTGGATAAATCAGAAGGTCCACTCTAGGAGTGTAACTCACAATCTGCAGCCACTACTACTCAATAGTCATTAAATTATCAGAATAAATGATCCCAAAATGTCTGTAGGATACAACATGCATATCCTTCTTCAGCACAGATTCTTCAGCAGGCTTACACCTATAGTGCTGGACTCTTTGCTAGTATAGATGAGCCTTAGATAATTAGGACAAATAAGACACTGACAGAGACAAAACTAGAGAATAACTTTGTTCCCAAGCTGAGGTCCTTCCTTTGTATACAGCTTGAATAATAATAGCACTGAGATGTAAAAAGTACACAGCATCCTGTGTTCCAACAGTACTTTTTATGATTCATAAGACTGTAAAAGGTTTTATGCATCTTTGCTATCCATGTACAAAGTAGTCTCATGATATGCAATCAAAATACAATATCTGAAAAAGGGCACAAATCTTTTATTTCTGTAAGAATCAGATTGAAGAGACCATGGAATTATTGCAGTTGAGATGTTTTACTGACTTAGTTTAAATTAGTGCAGCAAAGTTGCTAGTAGGTGTATAGAGAAATCTCTAGCCAAGTACTGGTAAAAAAGTTGTAGTATCTCTTCACGCCAGAGAAACAACGGGTAACAGCCATGATATACATGATTGCACTTGCAACATAAATTCGATATAATTTCCCTAATCTCTGTACAGTAATGTGATAGCTCATGATACACTGGAAGTGTTTATATATGTTTCTAAATTAATCACTTTCAGATGTCATTATCATAACAAATCTCTTGCAAAATATTCTTGGTATTAGTCTTTTGACAAACTAGGCAATATTATTTAATTGGGTGTAAGTGAGTTTTAAAAAAGCATCTTTAGACGAAAGGAATTACTGGTCTGGAAGTGGCTTACAACAAAATTTTGCACCATGATAGAATAGTTTCATTATAATAAGAGAATTTCAATTTATTTTACCTAAAGAAAATTGTATACGTCAAAGTTCAGTTGCTAGAAAATGAACTTTACTTAACTGAATTTATATGTGGTACAGAAATTAACAATTCTAGGTTTTGTACTCATGTTGTCATAATCTCAGTTTAGTCCACTGGGGTCTATACAGCTGGCTTTCATTGACAAAATAGAATGAAAAAACCAGACATCCACAACAAAGTGGGATTTTATGAGCTGGTACCAAATTTAACTACAGGCACAATTTCTTAATCTCGATTTTTCACCCACAGTGAAATGCTGATTCAAAGCATAATTCAATGAGTTAGGTAAGCTTCACTTTTTTTCTTCCATTTAAAAAATTCAAAACACCAATCACAAAAAAACCCCAAAATAAGGAAGAGGAAAGAATAAAAGTTTTTTCTGCTCAAAACATGATGTACCTTTCTCTCCTATATGAAAGGTAGTTCTGAATCATAGCATTATAAGCCAAAGATGTCCTACAGGCCATGTGCTGGTGAGGGCTGGAGTCTGAGATGAGATGATGAAACCAGTGGTACCATCCCAAGTTTTGTACACAAACTAAATTCTGGCTGTTTGAGATGTCACCAGTTACTATGGTTAGAAAGATGATGGTATGCTCTCTGCTAGGCTCCAGAGGTTTGCTCCTGCTCAACAAGTTTGGTTCAAGATGTGGATGCCATACACAGATGGGCTCAGAGCCTCGTTAATTTTTCAAAGGAGACCGTTTCTATTCTCACTGTAAAGAAAAGTGGTAAATAATGATTCAATAATGACTGTTCTCTGGGTCTGAATGTCACTTATAGAATGTTGATCTGAGGGAAATTTGTGTACACATATAAATATACAACTGTGAGCTCCGCAAATTAATCCTTGTGGCTTTTCCTTCCTATGGCTTTCTCCTAGGAATTAGGAGATGAAAGAGGTGCTGACATTCTTCTGAACATCATCCACAAGTGGCCCAGGCTGAGCACTACACATAAGATTAGTCCTTCATAACACAATCTATTCTCTTCCTTCTATGTGCAATCAGTAGAGAAAATTTTATGATTGGAACAATGTTGGCATTTTAATCATCATAACAAGACAATTGTTTAGTATCTACTAAACTCAAAGGAGACGGTAACTCAAGGCCCTAAAGATTTTGTTTCATGATTTCAGTTCGTTTATTTTCTTCACAATCATCAGGGCCAGAGGCAGATTATTTTACCAGATTTAACCAGAAAATATGGAGAGACACATGGCACCCTTAAATATATTATCAAGTCACAGACCTAATATGAGTGGGACAATTTTGAGCTCTGAAGTTAAAAAAGAATTCCTAAAGGACTGGTAAGACAAAATCACTTATTTAAAGGAAAAAATTATGGCAAAATTAAAGGAATGGCATCAGAGCTTTATAATGACACCAAGAAGAAGCAAATCTTTGAGAAGACTTGAGATTTATTAATTCACCACAGTAGATATAGAGAATAAAAAAGAAGAACCTTTGAAGCTGAAGGGAGTTTCTTTAACCACAGATCTTACTGAATGTTTTTACTATGAAACAAAATATGTTAAAATGAGAAAATATGCTGTTGGCATGAGGTGCTGTCAACATGATGAAAGATTAAACTGGCATACAGTGAAAACTCAAATACCTTGACACTGGAAGCAATGGAAACAGAAAGAAATAATATTACAGAAAGTGACCTATTGTTTCAAGAGCAATAGTATCAAGAATTTCTATAACATTTTAATTCTCCAGATGGAAATAATAGAGGAAAATAAATATATGAGTGCAAAAGTTGTTCATATTAATAACCTGCAAGCATGAGGTACACTTGCAAAAGGTTCCCTACAATGAATCTTGAGAGGTTTCCTTCAGCCCATTTCTTCAGGAACAAGCAAATATAAGTCAGAGAGACCCTCCTCTTAAACTCTGTGTCTGCTTCTGGATGGCCATGTTCAACAAAAAAAATATTGACATTAAAACATTTGCAGTGATGACCAGGGAAATGTTGGACTTACAGCGTAACAGAAGCCAGGATAAGCTAGATATGTGTAGTCTAGCAAAAGGAAGAGTTATAAATATTATGCATAAACATATCAAGGGGTGGAGGTAAACACTGAGAAATGAGAAGAGTCAAGTACGATAAAGGATGTTGTCCACAAAGGAGCAATGAGCATAAAAACTGTCAATTAAATAATATGTCTACCAATCAGAGAGAAGCTTTGTGCTAAAGAGGTAGGAAACAGTCACTCTTTAGCAGAATCGGGTAGCTAAACTTACAACAATATATATAGCTTAAAATAAATCTTCATTGGTCTACACAAAATATTTTTATGTCATAGTTTTAATAACAACAGGAGACAGAACTTCATAATGCGATAATGTTTATTTGTTTCAGTTTTGGAGTACATATTAATAAACTATATTGGCCAGTTAATAATATCACACTTTTAATTTTAATGTTCTTCTAAAGTAAATGAAAATTAAAATAATTAAGGGAACCTACTTAAATCCTCCTCACAGGATATCTTCTATATTCCATGATCTTATTTAGTGGAAATACAATTTTCTGTCTTATTGCTTATAGAGAGTGATGATTCATAATACTGGAAGCTAATAGCTCAAATTAATTGATATCATATTTTAAGAAGAATTTGTGCCAGGGATCATTGCATCTTTTACTAAGTTTGTGAGGGATTTCAGTTCAGGAGCAGAAATAACAGACACCTTGGATGATCATAAATAGTAAATAAAAAATACTGCGCTTCAGAAACAAGGCCCAACCACAGCACTATCACACAGTTAAAACAGATTTTTGCTTAAATTAGAGGTATTGACCTGTGCTAGTGATACTGATATATTGTAGAGGTGGAGATTTATATTTTTAAAGAAAATACAGTCAGAATCAGCAGACCAACATCAAGAGCAGCTTAGGTTTAACAGGTAGTCCCATGGTACGTGCCGTGTCTGTTACATTCTGCTGCGTGTGGCTCAGGAAGGTTTTTGTTTTTTCCTGAAATAGGCTATAGTAGGAGAAGTTACCAAATATAGCATTTGAACATCAACATCAGTGACTAAATGGAAGAACAAGAAAGCAACAAAATGAGAGAAGGAGAGTTTCTTTCTCTCGAAATCAGTATCAACAATAATAATAGTAATTATGCATTAAAAAGAATTGGCAGTAACTATTTATAGTATGACTTGGATAATGTAATTGCTACTGTTGACTTTGGACCTTGCTGTGGTCCCAGGCAGTCCCTTTCAAGTACAGGGCACCTTTACGTTAAGCAAGTAAAAGCTCTCAGGGTTCCAGGAGATTTAAATTTAAATATGCAGGACAGATAGTTCCCTGATGTCATTCATCGTCAGTTTTCCCCAGCTTTATTTAAGAGCAATGCCTGGTATGCCAGTGCATTTTGTGTCTGTCATTTTTCCTTGAATTCATACAACTTTTGCTTTTTTTTTCCTTTTCTGATTTCTCTTGTGCCTCTAAATTTTTTAAATGTGACAAAAACTCAGACGGCTGTTGCAATAATTTGTTGCAGTTGTGTGACACCTACCTTTTTTGTGAAAGTACCTTTGAAAATGGAAGTCCCGTGCCATCTGAAGTGACTAAAACCACTCCTATTTACTCTGAATTCTATTGTTTACGTGTCTTTTTCTGATGCTTGTGACACTGATTTCTGAATTACTTCAGTGGCCAGCCTGAATTTTAGAAAGCAGTATGATGAATTTTTGAAGCAGAAAATCTGATAGCAAAAACTCCCTTACCCTCCAACATCACCTCTCTGGTTTACATAACTTTTTGTACTTATTGCTAAAGTTTCATTCATATATTGCAATCCGTCTCACCCACTCTGCACTTGGCTGCTGCCCACCAGTGGTTCATTCTAGGGAATACATGAAAAAGAGGCAGCAAAACACTATAGCCATTATTATTACATTAATAGAAATAAAATATGTCAAGGCTAAGATACGGTTAGCTACTGCCCTGTGTCAGAGAAGAACAAGAAGGTGAATATTACACAATTATATACATCAGGGAATTCTTAACACAGTTTTCTATGCTACTTGTTAATTTTCTTCCAGTAAAGATAACTTAATTTACCACTATAAAGTATTTGCTCCTGAATGCAAAATGCTTACTTTCTACCTTTTCTTTTCCATATTTTTCACCTAACAATGATATATGCATTTTAATGGTTAGTGAGTTACTACCTTGTTTGTCTACCCTACTTGCTGATGAAATGTTGGAAGTCATTGTACCTTTATATTTAGGTAAATATTTTAATACTGAGTAGACAAATAAACTTCCTAAACCTTACTAAACAGCTGATTTATTAGCTTTGTATATAATTGTGCTAGTCAACCACCAACCAAATAATCTGTAAAGTAAAATGCAAAGTAATAAAAAGGCACATAAACTTTTCACTACAAAAATTTATTAAGTCATATCGAAATAAAATCAATTTTTATGTATGAAGGGAAAGAAATAAAAAGTTCTCCCCTACTCTTATATCTTTTTGTTATCTTGAGAGATATACAGAAAAAAACTACTGCTTTAAGGGCCCGGATCTTTACTCTATTGCAATGTAATTAATAATTTAATGATTCCTTCTATTGAAGAAGCAGATTGGAGGTAGGCAGAAGGTATTTTATTTACATGAAATCAGAAGTATTTTGCAGTTTGCAGTGGCTTTCAAGTGTGTGATTCTTTTCAACTGCTGTTTTCATACTGAGAACTTTCTAGCATGTGATAAACATATATCATGTCTGGTTTGTTCTTTCTGTGGCATATGGTGTGTAACATTTTCTTTTGGCTGGATTTTTATTTGTTTCAATTTGCTTTGGAACGATATCTGTGCCTTGGTACTTGTAATTTCTGATATAATTTAAAGGAAATGAATCTTACATCAGGGATGAATGATGGTGGCACTTATGGTGGTCTGTACTTCTTACGGATGTTATTCGATTGACGACAAAATGTTATGTACTGGTACATAATGTTATTTTAAAAACTACCAGTAGAGCTATGGTAACATGAAACTGCATAGAAAAGAAGTTGCAGACTCAATTGAAGAAGATTATATTATATTTATTCAGCCAAATGAAACAATGTGAGATGATCTTTAAACATACCTTCCAATCCAATGATTCCATGATTCCATGATTCTCCAATAGTTTTTTCCCTGATTGCTAACTTTATCTGTATTTCATTTATTTCATTCATGAACTGACTTTCTCCAAACACTAGGTCATCCTAGGTGTTGAAGGGGAAAGCAAAGTTTGCATCATGAAAATACTACCTCCTCTGGGACCTGTGTTGTTGGAACGTTTCTTGCTACTTCAAGCAGATTCCAAACAGATATGGAGAAAAAATATGGGATTGATAAATGAGGGACTGAGACATGGAAGAGTGTTTTCCCATAACTGTTTTGGGTATGTCCTGCCGGGAGGGATGTAAATCCTACTAATCCATTCAGCTTCCCTCTAGCACCTCTGTGAGGAAAGCCCCCACTCTGTCCCACTGGTGAAGCTGACCACCTCAGATGACATGAGTGGATGTCTTGCTCTTGTGCACTGACAGGCAGCAATCATCTAACAAAACATTAAAGCTGCTTCTGCTCAGCAATCTGACCTCAGTCTGTGTAGGCTCTAATGTATGGTCTCTGCATCACCCTTGCAGATGTTTATTCCTAGATCTTAGGAATGGATCTATAAATTTAGTCAGGAATGGAAGGGCAGATGATAAACAGTGGGTAGATTTCCCATGTATTTCTTGCAACATGTGTGAAGGAGAAACCTTTTTCTCTCTGAATTAAGTGCTGGCTGTTATGGACACAAATGTCTATGCTTGTCCAGGACTATGTTTCATGAGCCAGAAAGGGCAGAAGTTGGATTAAGAGTCTAAATTCATTTACAGATGTCACTGGAGGCAAACTTTGGCAATATTAGTACATTATTACTTGACTGGTACAGGTGAAAAAGATCTACATTATCTGAGAAGACGCCTTAAATATGTGCAATTTCTATGAAGAATGTTGACTCAGGATGACTCCTCACTGCATCTGATGCTGGGCTCTTCCAGAGTTGGTTAGCTCCCAGCACTGAGTGTGAATTAACATTGCTCTGGCAGAGTAGTGGGAGGCTTTTGGGTTTTTATACAGCTTCAGATTAGGTTTGAATAATATCGAAAATTTTCACTGCATCAGAATTAATTTTTTATTACTCATGTGGGCGTTTTCTCTTAATTTGGTTGATGATTTTTTCCGGCAATTGTAGTACTGTTTTCCATAATAACATTTTTAACTTGAGGAAATTTAGTTGTGGTTCACTGTCTGCTTCTGACATGGCACAATGTCTAGTAAATGTTAGTTTTTCTTGTTTGATTTACAGAGTTTGCAGACACAATTTCTAATAACGCCCTTTCCTGGATAATTTCAACATATAATATATACATTTCCCTGTACGAGAAAATAATATATACATACTTATATGAATGTCACCAGACGACTTTCTTATTTCATGTGTCATAATACATTTATTTCTTTTATCTATTTAATTTAAAATGCCCAAATTATTACCATTATCTGTATTATTTCACTTATAATTTGCTTTACGGCATTTGAATGCTTATTATGATTTAAATGTTCCTTTGCCACTTCTACATATTTGTTTTCTTTTCATATGTTTTTTCTTGCCATTTCCATTTTCGTGTTTCATTGCTCTTCTACAATATCAATTCTTTTGCAGGAACTTGCAGTCTCTTGTGTATTCACTTCACTGTAGATATCCTGCTTCTGACATAGTTCTAATAATTAATCTGTCAGGATTTTTTGTTTTACCTCTATACATAGTTTATGTATACTCCTATTAAGACTAGATTTTTCTCTCCAAACAATTTGCAGCTCTCAAACTCATTTGTGCACCCATGTCCAATTTGTATTTAATACGTTTAATTTCTGTTTAATATAGTATTTCAGTCAATGGATGTGGTTTCTCTTGAGCAGTTCCCATAAACAAGTCCTCTTCATTAATGTTGTTGCTTATATTTTTACAGTACATGAAATACTTTCTGCCAAAATCCTCTTAGCTCTGGACAATCTAATTTCTGTGGGGGATGTTAGTGCTGTCATGTCTTTTCTTAAGAATACATAGGTTTCATTTCTCAATAAATACAGTTTCTAAGCGTTGGAATGCCTTTGAAAATTTTTTTTTTGGTGTCCATTAATGGTGATCATTTTCAAAACTTGTGTTTATATGCTGTGAGTATTTTAGCACCCTTGCTCTCATTCTGTTTGGTATTTGATAATTCGTTGTACTTTGCCTCTGTACGCAACTTTAAGGCCCACCCCATGTTTTCTTTATCTTCACCATCCTTTTGCCAAAATTTGCCGCTTGTTCTGTATACTTAGCTGGTTTATTCTGCTCTTCCAGTTCTTCTAACTGTAAATTGAATTCCACTTGTGGTTAGCTTCTAATTTTTGACTCTCTGAAGTCTTCTACGGTCTGGTCTCAAATTAGGGATTTAATGGAAATCTCTTTACAGTTGCATATTTACTTCAGGAGCCATACATAGCCTTCATAGTTTATTTTCTTGTTACTGTTTCTTGTAAAACAACTATTGGTGAGATTTAATTATTTGTGACTTCAGTGGCATTGTCTGGTAACTACTCTCTTTTCATGTTACCCGAAACTAGAACTCAACAGGATCAGATCATTTTGCAAATGATCACACATACTGTTTTTTTTTGTTATTACTTCACTTGTTTCCTTCAAGAGATTACATTCTTGTATTCTTTGTTTACACATGTTTCTGGATATATGGGCTTTTTCAACAGTTTTTAGATTTTCCTTGTACTTCCACCTTTTTCCCTGGTTTCTCAATTTCAAGACACTTCCTCTGTAATGCCTCTCAGTTCTAGTATCACATAGTGTTTGTGTGCTTGTTGCTCAACTTTTAAAATATTTAACTCTTTAAATATTTTTGTAAATGAGATTGTTTAATGGACAATAGAAAATTGCAAACATTTACAGGATGAAAAGGCAAGATCTGTGTGGCTCATCTCACTATATGCACAGAGGATCAACTTAAACAGGACCCTTAGAAATACTGGGTTTGAAGAAACCTGTGTAGGACAACTATCACAACACTGTGTCATGGTTGTGGGATGATGAACAAATGGACAGTTAGCAAGGTTACCCTGCTTATGGCATTGACTGGATTTCTGCTGAGGGCACAGAGAAGGAATGGCATGCTGTTACTGGCCACAGTCTGTGTCCTACTGCCAGGGGACCCACTCCCTTAATTTCAGAGAAAAAAAACACATAAGAGTCAAGGAGTTTGCGGCTGTTCCAAGGTGAATGATGCTGATTTAGTTCCTCTTTGCCAAAAGTCTGTGCCAGAGCTGTTTGTTGTAGTGACCAAGACACTGGGAGATAGCTGTGAAGGTGAAGTGTACATCTGGTCTCAGACGTGCATGAACCGCTGATTAGGCCAGTTTGTCACTGTATCCTTCATCAACAGGGTGTTTCTTCCTCTTTACTAAACTACCACACAGATGCCTAGAAATCAACATCCTGCAGTACAATGGAGAAACTTAAATCCACTTGTGAGATGCAGTGGGCCTTCTTTTTTGGGGCTTCTGCAGTGGACTGGCTATTGAAAAAGCACACATTTGATAACAGTGCCAGGTATTTTGATTGTTTTGTGGATTTTCTCAGCTTTTTGGCCATGGAATTCCTTGAGTTACACCACTTCTTGATAAAGGACACTTCAGAAAGTGTGTTTAGAGCAGGTGTTGCTCTTAGACGTATCAGGATGTAACTATGGCAGAACGAGGTCAAGGGAAGCCTTTCAGCCACTTGCCAAATTTATGTAAGGCAATTCAGTGAACAAATTCTCAAAATCCAGAAGATAGTCCAGCCTCTCTCCTTGTACTAGATAAGTTTTAATTATTTAACTGCAAAGTACCAGCTAACAGACACAATACATATTGTCAAAAATGGGTTATCGTAAAAAATAATGCAGTTCTATGAACAACAGAGAGGGGGTTATCACCTCTCTGAAACCTGAACTCATTATTGCGGTGCTCCACATGGTTGAATCTGATATCCCAACACATGGCATGCAGTAACTGATAAAGACCATTGTGGTTTAACCCCAGCCAGACACCAAGTCCCATGCAGCTGCCTGCTCTCTCCCCTACCAGCAGGATCTAGGAGAGAATCAGGACAAAAGCTAGAAAACTCATGGGTTGAGATAAGGACAGTTTAACAGGGAAAGCAAGAGCCATGCACACAACCAAAGCAAAACAAGGAATTAATTCTCCACTTCCCATGGACAGGCAGCTGTTCAGCCATCTCCAGGAGAGCAGGGCCCCATCACCTGCAATGGTGACTTGGGAAGTGCCATTACTCCAAATGTCCCCACCTTCCTCCTTTTGTCCTGCAATTTACATACTGAGCATGATGTCACATGGTCTGCAATATCCCCTTGATCAGTTTGGGTCATCTGTCCTGGATGTGTCTCCTCTTCTGTATGAGTATCCCATAACTTAAATTTTCAACGTTATTTTTTTTTTTCAATTGAACAATGCATTATTCAGCAGTTGCAAGGAATTTGCATAACTTTCTGTTCCCTTAGCTGCACTATTTACTTTTGTACTAGCCACATATGAAACACTATTGTTTCATTTATCTCCTACTGCAAATAGTCTTAGGGAGGGACATAAATCACAAGACATCTGGTTATGGATAGACAAAATTTTAGTAACATCATCATAACCTAAGAGTAATGGGTTAATCTGACAGGGAAACTCTGTGTTATGATACACCCAAGTGTCTGGATATCCCTAAGTGGATTAGATGTTTAAAAATGCAGTTTGGCAGAGACTGAAATGTTCATGATTAACAGTCAAAATACTGAGTAGCTATGGTTAAGAAAATAACAAAAAAGGAAAAATAACTGAAATACTTATTTTTTACTCTTTTTAATGGAATGGGGGGGGTTTCCACTTCAAGAAAACATTTTAATTTTTTAAAATTTGCATACTAAAGAGAAGGAACGTCTAAAAAGATTTATGTTAATTTTTAAAATTTAATTTAATTTGTCTGTGAGAGTTCAGCTGACTTTTAAACCTCCTCAGGTGTAAATTTCATCGTCATGTGAAACTATTTCTTTTTCATTCTTTCAATTCTCTAACCAAAATATATGAAAACAAGCAATCAAATAAAAATCCACACTTCTTCAGTTGAGGTCCTCAGTTTCAGGTTTAATTTTTCAAAAATTTAATTTCAATTGTCCTTTCTGAGCACACTCTATGCAACAAGGAAGTCTTATGCATGATCATATTACTGGGTAACTGTTCATATTCACACAGCTGGTGCAGCAGTCAAATTAGAGAACAACCACGAGCTGCAAATCCTCTCTTATCTCCATTCCTATCACTTAGGCTGGTTTTGAAAATTTGATGCCAGTTGATTAAACGACCCAGATCTCTCTAGCCAGGTTTTGCTGTCTTTGATATACTAATTGTAATCTTTCTTGGTCACACCATCCTCTGCCTGATTCACAGGCTGAAAAACTCTCTTGTGTTACACAGTCCTCTTGAGTCTCTGGATTTGAAACACTTAACGTGATTACTACTGCCACTATTAGACAGCCTTGTTTGTGAACAAAATATTTGTCAGCCACTCCCTTATTTCTGATTTTTCTCATCCCTAATGGAAAATCAATTCCTGAGAGTTTCAAGGGAGTGTTATTAAAATTCAGATCACAGATAGCATCATCATCATATTCGAATACATTTCTACCTTTCAGTTGCATTCCCAAGTAAAATAATAGCATTTACATAACATGCTTTTAAAGAGTGCACACTACCTTTAAGTAGTTCAAGCAGTCCTTTCTAATCTATTGCATCCAGATACTGAGAGAAATTTGATTCTTTCAGAAGGGTAAGAGCCTTTTCCCCCACACAGAAGATTTTTTACTGGTGCATGCTTTTGTGTACAACTTTAGTAAGTCACTCCTCCAGGGACAAGGGCAGTAAAACCCCCTTTCACAGGTATGTGTCCCATGTTTCCTACTGTAATTCTTTGAAATGTCTCTAATACCCTCCCACCAAACTCTACACTTAAACCTCAGGTGTGTCTCCCTGACAAAAACCATCAGCTGCAAATTGGCAGCATTTGCCTTGCTGGTGCAAAACTGCAGCTGCAGTGTTTGCCCAGCCTGGATGTGAACCCTGGCCGCCAGGTGGCCAAAGAACAAGTAAGGCTGAGCTCAGGTTCAGCTTTTCTTTCAACAGGACCTTCCCTTGAATCTTCCCCCCATGCTTAGTGACAGATTTTCACAAAGCTTATCCAAACAGAATCTCTGAGAAGCCTATCTCTTTCTCAGTGGGTAAAACAAATAGTGGGGGAAGTCAGACAAATTATAATAAATACATTTTATCTTCTTAAAAAATCAACATAAAAAATTATTTCTAGTCTTCACTCCCTTTTTTCTCTACACAAGTTATTTCTGGCTTCTGGATTTTCAGACACCTGGTGTTTTTCTGCTGTTTATTAGCAGAACTTTTCAAGAAAAAAGCTTTGTCATGCCACTGCTGCTTTTCCTGCTTTATCTTCTTAGATCCTGACAAACCTTAGCAGTGTTTCATTTAGGGTCAGAATGAAATACAAAATCCAAAAAGCAGTGTCATGAATACCAGCAACATATTGGAAAGTGTCCTGAATTTCAAGCTCCATTCATCCTACTTTATCTTGTAGTGCCTAGCAGGAGTGGTCCCTCTGTAAAAAGTACAGAAGCAACATTTGGGCAACTGAGCCTCCACAAAGGCACAGCATTTTACGGTCCAAGGCAGACATGGCTACACCAAAGACCACGTCCGACTTCAGGACCCAGGGCATTAACTTAAATTTCCTTCAACTTGGTCTGAATAAGTTATACTTAAATCAGGTGCTGTACAGCTACATCTTGTCTTTTTCACTAGATCAGGAACAGAGCACAGATCCCTGCCAGTATCCTCTTGTGTGTACTTGATTTTATTTCCTCCCTAGCATGAAAGGTTTCTCAAAATGTTGTCTGTGCAATAGCGCTCTGCTTTGAACGCAGTATATAGAGCATGATGAGTGAGATGGATCAACATGTGGAGAGATTTGGACTCCTCTTTGGTATCTGTTTCCATCTGTCAGAACTGGAAAATAGAAAGTAATGTGAATCAGTTCACATTTAACTATAATCTCCACTGTAAGGACTGCCAGAGATGGCTTTGGCACAGTCTGCCTGGGCAGGTATCCAAGACTTCTCGTTGTATGTGTCTTGACTTAAGGAAGCCTCCAGGCACAAGAACCCCAAATGTTTTTGCTTAGAAATGAGTTCCAAAACATTTACCACTGATGTGATCCTGAATTTTGTAAATGTGTTCATTTTTTTCCCTTTTGAACAGGGTTTTTTAATGCTTAAGCTGTCTGATGATATCAAGGAAATTTTACTTGATGTGCATTGAAAAATGCTTAGAAATCCTGCTCTCTCTTCCCCTCCTTCTCTAACTCTTGCACAAGAGAAGCCATTAATGAAAAGATCAGTTCTAAAGCAGAAGACAGATGAAAAGATAACTTAAAGTGATCCTCAACTCAAACAAAAGCAACATCCCTTTTCCTCAGACTTATATTCCTAATACTTCACTCTGTTACTGCTTGAAGGAGAAAAAAACCACAGCAAGATAAAAAATAGATATAAATTATTACAAAGCACCCCTCTTATATTACAGTTCTGCCTCACCTCTCCCTTCTATGGTTAGTGAGTGACTAATCAGGAGATGTTGAATGTTTCTAGAATGATGAGGCCAAACAGGACTGAAAAGTTAGTTCCATTTCACCTCTCATTATGTTGTCTGAGTGATTTGGTAGCATTCATTTGGTTTCAACATAGATCCTGCAAATTAGTGCATTGCTTCTATAATGCAAATATTTCCTTAGTGCAAGGCATTGTCACTTTACTATTAACAGAACAGAGAGAAGGACGCACAGAGAGGTTGGAATACATTTATGGTGGCTGCAGGAGGACTCTGCTGTTGAATATATCTACCTACAAAACCAGTGAAAGCTGAAACTGAAGGATACCTTGTGAAATGCGTGTGTTCCAGAGGCAATGACAACGTGCTTGTACATAAGTACCAGTGTTTTCCCGTTAGGTATCTATCCTTGGCAAGATTGAAGAAAAACATAAAACAAAACCACATAAACTTACTAAACCTTTATGTTTTTCAGGTTTTAATTGTCATTTTTGGTTTGGGAATAATACATTGAATATTGTTTACATCAATGTTAATGTTATCAAAAAGGCTGTAACAAGTGTTTCAGCTTGTTAGAAGTTCTATATTTCTACTTACCATAGAAAATCTGAAAGAAAAGAATCCATTTATAACTTCTGCTTTAAGAATAGTTTAAGACACCTCATTTTTACAATTTAAATGCTTAAAATTTTCATCTACATTGGAATATATTTGCTTGTCTACTGTTTAGGAAAAGAGAAACCTGATATTAAGTTTGTAAATTGTCATCCAGATCTTTAGTGATTCTAAATGAATATGCATAATTTGTCTTTGCTAAAGCTTCACTGATTGACATAATTTGAGGAAGCACCCTCTGATGTACAATGCCACGTGCTACAGAAGTGACAACAAACCACAGGGATAACATTCTAGCCCTATGACATTGCTGGGGTTTTTTCCATGCCATTAATGCAATGCTCTTTTAAAGCTGGATAACTTAGGTTGAAAATGTCCTCAGGCTATGCAAGGCTACAGTAGCAAAACCTGTGTCATCCCATCTGATCGCCAGAGTATGGCTAAGAAAAAGAGGAGAAGTGAGCAAATTTCAAAATTCTGTCTTCGAAGAGAAGAGACCTTTGATAAAGGTCAAACAGTGCAGCCACACCTGCCTTAACTCTTACTCCAAATTACTTCTGAGTCTAACTCACCTACAAATCCATGCTCTCATTTATACCTTCCCAGCAATCACTTTATCTACCTAAACCCAGCTCAAGGCAACAGCTCATGAATAGGAGAATTTGCTTTAACATGTTAATGTATACAATAAGAGAGCTTTCTATCACAAAAAAAGTATTTCTTTTTCTACTTAACAGCTTCAAAATTTGAAAACGTTCATTTCATTTTTATTTTTTAGTAAATACATCAGTAAAGGTCATCCACAGTTTTGAACCATTAATTTAAATTTTAGTTTAATTTCATGGCATAGAGAAATGCTTGAGATTTTCAGTTTTCAAAAGCAAAACATTCTTTTTTGTTTTCCATCTACTGTCCCTTATTTTTCCTTATTGTAATTTTCCCCAATATTTCTGAACATGAAACTCAATATGAAACAAATGGATACACTTCTTATGAGTATGAAGTTGTCTTTCCCCTGCTTCCTTATTAACATGAGAAATATTAATTTAAGGATAATGTTACAAAATCTTAGCTGTACCTGCAATTAGGGTGCCTGCCTTGCTAAATTCTCACTCTTTTACCACCACCTCCTCTGAACATTGTTTTCCTGCACAACTCAAAAAAAAAAAAAGAAAAAAAAAAGAGCAAGTTTGGAAAAGTAGTTTCCTACAAACCACAAAAAAGTAATTTTCATACTGAAGCAAGTGCAATGATGCATCATTGAAACAGATATTTTTATATAGCGTTGAATGGGATAAAATGGGGGTTTAGTGTGAATTGAATTGCTTTTACAGTAGTCAGTTCAGAACCTTAGCTAAAATGTTTATCAAACCAATGAAACTGTTAGAATTACTTTCCTTTCCCCCTTAGGAATAACGCAAAATCAATACCTGAGATTACTGCATGATTAGCAGTCTTACATTATGTATTCAAAGAGAAAGATTTTCACACAAGTTTCCCTGAATGTCTTGATGAAAGTGGGCTGTAGAGATAGAACATGTTCAGGAATATTTAATGAAGTATGGTTCAAATACTGGTGTCATTTAAAATTAGGAAGACAGAAGTGATCTAATGTAACTTCCTCTTACACTCACTTCACTATGCTCCAGCTGAAACAGATGTCTCTTCTTTGTAGGAGAGTAAGAAGGTTAGGGCTTACTCTTGGCATGATTTAAACTAAAATATTGTGCTTTGTCACTGGAAAAAGACGCTGGATTCACCCAGGGTATCTAAGATGAAGTCTCATATAATAAAAATAAAAATGAAAATATAATATTTTTTACCCAACCTGTGCTTCTTCAAGATCTATTTCAACAGAAAGGGAAGTGTGTATGTGTGCATGAGCATATATGAATATAAAATACTTAACATTCTGATTTTTTTTTAACATAGAATGCTTATTTATACTTCATTCATTATTTTGCACATCCCAAAGCCACTAAAACAAACGTGACCCTCGGCTGAAAGCAACAAAATTGCATGTCCATCTATAAAACACTGTTTTGCTTGGGGCAATACATCTTGAGCAAGTGTATAGCAAATCTCAATGCATTTTAATATTAAAAATTTAAGCTTGGAGAATGGTCTTATCCGGTTCCCAGGCCCCCTTTGCAGCCCTTTGGGGAACATCTTTGCTAATGTATTGAAAATAAGTAATCAGGAGGGAAGTATGTATATATATAATAATATACATTACTAAATGGATAAAATATCTCCAAATACAGCTATGTCATATTTGATACATATGCCTGACAGCAAAGCAGCCTGTCACTGAAATGGAATCATGTATATTTAATCCTGTCAGAGTTAGCCAAATCCTGCCTGACCAGTGCATCTTTCACTAAACTGCAAAATTCATAAGGAGGGGTGACTCCAGGGTCAGTGTCTCCTTCTCCTGGCTCTTCTCCAGACCTGGGATACCATTCTCGAGGTAGTGAGACACCCTCTGCTCCCTATACATCTTAATTTTTGTTAAAATCAGTTACAAGTGGTGCTATGTAACTCAGCCAGCGACTGAACATTCCATGTCTGAAGGCACAATGTTTGTTTGCTGTCTTTTCCCCCGGCACACAAGTTGTGAATTGGAGATATGCTGTAGACATAACCTGTTGCAGCAGCAGGAGTGTGCAATAGCAGTAGTTGCATCCAGAACTGTAATCCCTAGTTTCTAGAGGTCCCTAAGAACATTATTATGCGCTAGAAGTTTCCAAGTCTCAGCTACTCAGAGCTATCAATCTTTTTTTGACCTCCCTCTGTTCATGCTCCAAGCAGATGAGAACTTGGCTTTTGTTCCCAAGCCTTGCCAAAACTGTATAAATATGTTAATGTCATGCTGACCTAACCACATCTCCGTGCCTTCTGGCCAGTTAGGAGACCATTTCATTTGCCTGGAAAGAAACCATGTGCACACACAGCTTCGTGCAGCGTCTGGAGTTACTGTTATGTTGAATTGGTGAATGTCCAGAACTTTTCTGTCCCACTCTTTTTCAGATTTTTCCTCTATTCTAGGCAACAGCTTGACAGGTACTGCTTTTGCAAGGAGCTGTTCAGCTTCTCTGTATACTCAAGTCCCTTTTTTGGCCCAGATAACATTACTGTATGCATAAGATCCTATTAAATCCACTTATCAACTTTTTTTTTTTTTTTTTAATCAAATAACTCTTGCTTTTGATTAACCAATGCAAGAAGCCCCATAGTTCTGCAACTTTCACATCCTATCTTGAAACCCATAAATTCTTGCATGGTACTACATTTCAACTTTGTTATTTTTCGAGATTCTTTCCTCCTTCCTACCACCATGTCCACACATTTTATGCCACTCTTTCTCCTTGTCTGAATAGCCCTGGATGGATGTCACCTCCTTCTCTATTTTGTACTTTTATTTTGATTATAATGAACAAATAGCTCTGTCAGCATACTGAAGTTCAGCACACAGGATCTTTGAGACTTGGCCTTCCCATACCATTTTGCCCTCCTTGCTAATATTGACTTGTCATGTGTGTGTGTTAAGAGCTGATGTACCTGCCTGCCACTTTGCATCTAAAGGGAAAACAGAATCATGAATTTTTCTTCACCTCCCCCCTTATTTTTTAATGAAAAAGGAGAAACCAGCAATTAAATATGCCATTGCACATATTTTGGACCAAGCCCTGTTCACTTTATTCTCATTTGTATCTTCATTCATTTCTGACAGGTCCTTTCATGTTATTTGATGAGCAGTATTTGAACTCTGTCAGTCACTACCTGGATTATTAGGTTAAGAATAGAAACAAATAATTATATTGCCATAAAGGTGTCTCTGCAGGGTTTCTTTAAGAAGCAGATTTCCTGATTAAAGCAACTCCTGGCTTCTTTTATTTTTGAAAGGCTTTAAGCAGTATGAAATGTTGCTTTGATTCAGTCATGATAAGCAAGTACATGCAGAAACGCTGCAGTACAGAGCTGCTTTTTATACTGTGGCTTTTTACAAAGGTTTAAATTACTAAACCTAAATGAGCTTCTTAGAAAAGGAAGAATGCCTCTTGCTTGTCACAGCAACTGTCTTTTCTGCCTGCACTAGGCAGGACATTGACCTCTACCTGAATAGCCCGAGGTAAGAGGAGTAGCCACTGGAAATTATTTATAACCTGACCAGCTCATTTAGTTTCATCCTCTGAGGCCCTCAGAGTTGAACTGACACAGCAATAATGGCCAGCGAACTTTTGATCCAATTAATTGTTAATGAGAGGTTTGATTAGCAAATAAAGGGCCTATTAGGTTAGCTGATTGTCTTTCTTTTGCAATACCAGAGGTCAACATTTTTTTTTTTTTACTGAAAGAAAAGTACACTGTGTACTCTGTGCTTAAATTAATCACATGCTCACAGGTGTTGAGTAAAGTTGATTCAGGAAAACAGTCAGCTTAGACATCTGTCTGTAACCATGAGAATGCCATAGGTATTCCTCATTTTGTTTATGATTGTTTTTTCCTTTGTTTTGTTGTTGATTCAACTGCCTCCACCTTTCTGCTCCTGCAAAATATTGCAGTAATCCAACCTTCTCCTTGTCCTGCTTTCCTCCAGACTTACCTTGCAGTTTTCTTTTATTTTAATTATGCTGCCAGAATTCTCAGTCAGTTTCAAATTAATTAATTCTTCATATGTATTTAAAATCTCCCAGTGTATATGCAAAAATCATTACAGCGCATGATGTTCTAGTCCTGAAAATTTCCCTCTGAGTTATGACATGCTTCTGTAAAATTACAATGACTAAAAAGAAATACAAGATTAAGGGCAAAACCGAACTACAAATGACACCTACGTAAATTAATAGTATTTTGATCTCAGTGCAGCCATGCTGGATTTATACTAGTATAAATCTGTAAACCTGTCATTAACAATTGATCCCTGTAGAGTAGTTTTTGTTATACGAACATTTAATCTTCTTTTATATTACCAATAGTGTTTGAAAACAGAATGTTGCTCACTGTCTCTTGCTTCCAGCCTTCTTAATGTAGAGAAAGCCTTAATTAGAAGAACACTTAAGTTTGTTGTCAAGCTTTCAGCTATTAAAAGTCTTGAGATGTGGTTGTCTCTTTTACGGGGTGTGATTGTAGTATTTAATTACACGACCACATTGTGTTTTTCTGTGATTCAGCTGATGGGATGGATGGATGGATGTTACCAAAAGCAGCAAATCCTGAGTGTTGCTTTTCACCCTTGTTATTCAATGAAGGCTGATGTCATGTTTACTGAGTGTCATCCAAATCTTGCCCACATGAGAGAAATGGTAATTTGTGATGATGTATCCTGGTCATCATTGTAGTACCAGAGTACATAGCAAACAGTATCAAAAGAAAAAAAAGCAATGAAGAGTAGCACAGCTATTTCTGTTGCAGTGGTTCGTTTTGTTTTGTTTTAATTTTGTTTTTTGAGTGGCTTCTGACAGTTTGTTTTTTTCTTTAATGGGAAGAGCTGATATGTAGAAACATTAATTTTATAGGTGTAGGTTGACTCTTCTCAGAGACATGCTACAATACCACCCAAACATTGATGTAGGATCATGAATTGGAGCTTTGCTCCGGACTCTGAAGACTGAAGTCTGTATCCCTCTCCCAGTTAGTGGAACTCCAGAGAGGATGTTCCGACTGGTCAGCACAAGGCAACAGCAGGGAGCTGTGAAGAAGATAAACCCCTTTTATGCTGATGGCAACTTCAGCAGCTTGATAGTCCACCTGGGCTACACTCACGCTCTCATTTTCGCTCGTCTGTTTGCATGTATGTGGCCTGGTTTCTCTGTAGGGGCTCACTGTTCTCCAGCCTCCCTAGAGACAGCTCTTACCAATGCAAATGTGAGCACCCAGCAAATTTGCAAATCAGAGACCCATAAAATGAACAGTACATAATGAGTAACCACCTGCAAAAAGTTTGGTTGAAATGACTAGACTAGCCTCATTAACGACCAGTATGACAAGAGGCAAGGTTTAATCCAGTTCTCTAAGGCTGCTTTAACCACAAAACCTCCTGTAATCTTCTCTGATCCAGTAATTGCTCTGTATCACACAAAGCGGGGGTGAGGTAAGGTTCTGAGTGCATGGAGACCTTGACTTTGCATAGTTTCTGCTTTTGCTTGGCTTTTCTAGCTTCATATATTTCAGTCATAATTCCTAGATCTTTGTAATGAATTCAGACTTAGATCTTATGTCTCTCATTAGCTGAACTAAAACCTTTTAGACCACTGCACAAGCCTCTATCATGTCTTATAGGAATACAGTCAGCAGTAGTGAGGTTCTGTCCTTTGCATAGAGATGTTCTCAGAGGTAAATGAGGCCTACAGTTTGCCAAGGGCTTTCACAGAACTATTTTTGACCCCTAAGATGTACCTGAGGCCCTGGGAGACCTGATTCTTTCCCAGCACCTGAGGAGAATCTTCCTATTTCCCTGACCCACCCAGCCAGAGGTCTGTCTCCACCTTTGTCAGACTTTAGCAAGACTTTACTTCAGTCCTTTACAGCAGTCCTAATCCTGCCTTAAGTATCTAACTTCCCTTCAACCCCAGTCTTTCTCCGATCAGGCTCCTAGTATCCATGTCTGTTTCTGGTAATCCTGATCGCTCTTTGTAGCCATAAGTGGAAAACATTCTTTACCTGATGTTGTATGTGAAGCTTTACCCATGTGTCTGCAGGCAGAACCACACAAGCACGTGTGCAGCTGTAGGCATGCACCCCATGGTTGAGAATTCTTAAAGCCATAAGTAACTGAAAACAGCCTTTAATAATGAAAGTAGGGTAATGTTATCAGGTTGATGTATAATAGACATATTTTCTCAGGGACATAAAATTCCATCTTTATGCATTCTGCATGATATCTCCCTTTGTACATGCCTCCAGTGACTGAAAAAGGCAGGCCAGTGGGTACAGCCAGCATAGTGGCCTTGCAGTTTGGATGGTAATTAAAGAGGAAATTGCAGAAACTAATTTTGTTTTCATTGAAAGTAATGGCAAAATCACCACCTGATTTGACTGGGTAGAGAAATGGTCTGTAAAAACTACTTACCACATATAAAGATAGATAATGAAGATGTATGTATTAAAAAGTATATGATAATGGAAATCCATTAGTAGTTGTGCAGTAACACAGCAACGGATAATTGAAAATATCTAATTAAGTCTGAAAGATGCATTTCAAGATGAACTGCCATTTGAAATGGGGAATCCAAGAAATTCAGAAAGGAAATCTGTTTAAAACAGCAAGCTCTGAATAATTGTAAATTCTCATTGCATAAGATGTGACGTGGCCATCAGATCTTATGAGGAGATCAGTGGGATAAAAGGGAGCAAAGTATGTAAAGCAGACACACTTGCTGTGCTGTGTTTGGACTACCTTCATCTCCAACCATATCAGACCTGCTTCAAGGAATGTTTGGTAAGTGTTTTTGGATGGCTAAAACCAGAAGCCTGGAGGGCCTTGGAATCTGAAACCCTTATGAAGTTGCGTTACTGACACAGCATTTGCTGACAGCCTTCTGACAAAATCTCTGTCACAAACTTCCCAACTTCCCACATTAATCTCTGTGCTTCAGACCTGGTTTAATTTCACTTCAAACTGAGTCTGTTTTGGGCACAATCTTCCTCCTGTCACTTTTTTTTTTTTTTTCCTGCCCACTGTTCTTTAAAGTACTAAATAAACACCGGGTATTACAGAAAGCTAGTATGTAACAAGAATGAAAATAATTTAAAAAGAGAAGGGAATCACTATTACAAAGCTATTTTGCGAACAGCATAAGCAAAAACTGAATGACATAAAAATGTATGTCTGCACTAATAAAAGAAGCATAGTTAGCTCTCTGGCTCTTGATTGACATAATTCCTGTTATCTGCTTGTGGCTGTATACTGTAGGGATATGAATAATTAGCTTCCCCCCCCACCCCCACAGAATAGTTTTATTCTTCTTCAAATCAAAGTGAGCAGTATTTTTAACTTTCTGTCTCAGGCTTCCTGAAAATGTAAGCAAACGGACCATTAAATTTCATATTCACTTCATACGTCAGTGTAGCAGCTTCCTTGCATGTGGTATCATTATAATTTTTTAAACATTAAAATCTAGAAAAGATAACACAGAAGTGTGATATATTCTGTTTAAATTATTGTTTTGTTATTAAAACTTTTTCAGATTTACCTTGCCATCCTATAAAGTGATATAATCTCATAATTAAAATGTCTAATTTATTTCTTGTGTTCCCAATATTGTTGAAATTGGCCAGTGCTACTCTAGATGCCAAAGCTCTAATAGACTTCAAAGAAACAAAACAATTTGTCTGATTTTATTTTCAATTGTCATTATGCTAATAGGAAAAAACCAAACAACATTTAACCTAAGATCAGAGAATAATTCCATTACAAAACAAATTCAGTGGGTAAATGCAAGGGTGATTTATAGAAATCATTTTTTGGAATATAGACATTTAGAAAAAAAAGAGACAGTTTCATTTATTTAAAGAATAGAACGTGATAATGAGTGATTTGTGTTTGGACCAGTTCCAGTAACTTCTCAACTCACTGGAGAGTTTCCAACCTATTGAGAGGATGAAATGAGAGGGCTTGTGAAGGCAAATGAAAGATATACTGTGTTATTTATGAGAAGAAGAGGGGATGGAAGGACCAGCACACATTTCACTCAGGCACTATAGTGTACAGGGTGTACACAACACACAATGTTTGTCCTCAGTCTTTCCAAAGCCATAGATGAGCAGATTCATAGACAACTGGAGACCTGATTACACAAATTACAGTGTGAAAAAGATACGTTTTGTTATCATTTATGGCTAAACATGAGCTATAAGAGAATAGACTCCAGGCTGATACACAGCAGTGTATTTAGCATCTCAGTGACCTCTTGATGCCTTGATAGAAGGTGATTCTTTAGACTATCTATGGATGAAACACATTCCCTCCTGATTTAACATATTAAAGCACTCTTGACTCATTACTCTCAGAGTTTTTTAAAAAGTTGTGAATTATATGGAGAAGAGGTTATTCACAAAGGATGGTTACTATACTCCCTGAGTACTAAGCAAAGAAGCAACCCTGAGGCAACCATCAGAATTAGGTCCTAAGTTTAGGTGTGCAAAAACACTTCCCTGGAAAATATCTATATCTACACAGACTGGAAAACTGCCTTATGAAAAAAGACCCCACAAGGCTGATGCACACCCTTGTGGGTGACCCCCAAACACTGCACAAAAATGCAATCTAACACATGAAACAATTATTCCCAATACTTTCAAGTTTTATTCTTCATATTCACAAAAGAAAGTTTTAGATATTAAAACTTCATGTTGATCATCCATTGTTAGAATCCTTTGATTCTTACAAAATTTAGTTCTGTGATATGCTGACAAACCCAGAAACTTTTAAAATACAAAGATGCAACACATCTGAGAAAAGAGTAAACATCTTTTCCTCCTATTTTTTTCTCTTTTGTTGCTACAATACGAAATTTTGTACCCTGAAAATTTCTACTCTTCTACAATTTATTGAATATGCACTTGATATTTCTCTCCTGATGTGAGAAGAGATCTATATTCATATTTATTTTGCTCTAAATTAGCTACTCGCTTATTGACCCTAAATAGTTATCATCTCAGCTGGAAATATATTAGAGTTCTGGTTGCCAAACAAATATTCAGCAAAAGATGAATAAAAGCATATGGGGAGGAAAAACCCACAAAGTTTTCACTGCCAATATAATGGAAGGCATTCTGGCGGACAGCCATCTGCACCCGCTGAACAGAGGGATCCTGGGATGACATTGATCGATTTAACAGTAGGAAGGTATTAATGATATTCAGCACTGATGGCTGAGCCACTTCACACTCATTTGCATTTCCATTCATCATCTCAGCATTTATCATTATGAGGCGAATGCCAGAACTAATTAAAGTCTGGGCTAACAGGGTGACATGGGAGTCCAGCCGCTGCTTATACTGAGGAAATATGGGAAACTTTCCAGCAGGAAGTAGACCAACCTTACACCAAACCCAATTAACTTAATTCCTAACTAAACCATTTGAGGGTCCTTCATTTGAATAAACTAAAAAGCTGGGATTGAAGTTACACCATGTCTTTTTCTCCTTGTGCTCTAGTAGTTTCATGACTCAATAACATTTTCTGATGCAGACATTTGGGAGATTTCCTTAATGTGATTCTTGTCCTCCTGCACGATCCCCTCAATTTTGTCATAGGAAGCAGAGATACTATTTCAGATTCTGCAATAAAAATTAAGTTTTAAACCTAAATTCTAACATAACTTGATCTTGAAGAGACATAAGAATATTGTGAATATCCCAGTAAGAAAAAAGATACTCAAAAGCTGAAATACACAGAAATTTATTGTCTGTGTAATAATGCTAGTAAATTACCTCTTCAAAGAGACATAATTTTTTTTTTTAATTTGTTTTCTAGCACAAAAAAAATGAAATATTTCTTCTATGCAGACGAAGACTTTCTTGACATATTCTCACAAGCTGTCCCATTAGCTGCATTGAGACAATGTGTGAGCAAAGTGACCAAGATACAGCTTGGAAAGTCTTTTGGTTTCAAGAATCTCCTTACTGAGAGCTGGAATAGTCAAAATGATATATTTTGTAAAATTCCACTTTAGATTCCTTTGAAATTTCCAAATAGAAAGAACAAATATGTTTATAGGAGAAATGTATAGTAGCACAGAAAATTATAGAAAATCTTTGCAAGTAAATTATTACTTTTACATATTCTTTTTTTCCCCAAATATAAGTAGAAAAGTAATCTTTTCAAACATGGATTTTAGTAAACATTACCTTAATAATGGTTCTATATGCTGTTTTATATTTTAAAGCAATACTTTGTTTTTCTTTCTACAAGAATAACGAAACATTTGATCTAGGTTCTGGGTAATGTAGTATCATTTCATTGCCCAAGAAATGTCTCTATTAGTAAAATAAATACGTACCACCAGGTCAAATATCTAGTTCCCATGTCTACAATGAAAACGCCTCAGTTTTTTCTCCATGACACACTTAGGAAAAAAACATGGCTTTTATTCTCTTTTACAAAGATATTAATGGTTTTAAAGAGATGCAACATCTTTGTCTGTCTAGTGACATCCCTCCTTGCATACCCACAGATACAAGAAAAGGCCATGCTTCTGTGGGAAAGGCTAGGTACCTCCAATGATGCTTCAAAACAGTCAAGAGATTCATAGATTAAAGTCAAATTAACATAAACCCTTTTGAAGTTTAATGAGAAAAGTAGTGAGCCTGTAGTCGTGGTGAATCTTGGTGAATCTCCTTCTAAGAGGAAACAGCCTTTGGTCATACCAAGTTTTTAGTGATTTCATTGCATATAGTTCATCTGGAATGCATAAAAGTCAGACAGGCATGGATGAACTGGTCAGGCTCGTTTTACCAGGCATTGATGAAAAATATAGGTGTTTTACAAAAGCAGAATGAAGATATGTAGGAGATAATTTTCACTTTCTTTGCAGGCTGGCCAATTTTAATTGAGTCCTCTTTTGTGGTAACAGCTTTGTCCTCTTCCTGACATATATTTCTGAACCATTCACATGGCCAGGCAGAGTGTAGCCTGTAAAAGAGATCAATGAACAACGAAGGGTTAGATTATATTGACTTAATGTTGATTAGTTTACACTGAGTTGTCTGCTGCAAAAGATGTCAGAGCTTTTGTAGTTCATTAGCTCCCATCAACGGAACACTGGCTTAAATTAGTACATGAGGCTCTTCTTTTCTGTAACGTAATTTCTACTTGCATTTCATGTTTAGTTTTCCTGTCTGTACTTTCATGTGATGGCTGTTACAACATTTTTCGCCGTGAGAGAAAAGGAAAAGAAAGAGCCTGAAAAAATCAGAATGATTGCCAGGTGAGTTCCTGTTCATTTCACCCAGGGAAGTAATCCCACTTGCTATGATTGGTGAGACCTCTGACACCAGTTATATCAGAAATGTTATTCACTGGCAACATGTCTCATAATCGTGCTAGGAAATGACATCTCATAATTTAAAAAAGTATGACTTTACTAAATGATACCCTTACTGTCACAAATTCAGTTGCAGTTTTTGGAATTTATGATCTCATACCTGAAAAAATTTGGATTTCATAAAAATGTTTGCTGTTATCAAAAAAGTGTCAGAAATTTGGTTCTGAAACAGCTCTCATAGATATTGCTAATAATATCATTTTGTTATCTTTGAGAAGTTAGAAGGAGCACAGATTTAGAATCATGGAATGGCTGGGGTGGGAAGGGACCTCTGGAGACCATCTGATCCAACCTCCTTGCTCAAGCAGTCCCACCTACAGCCAGTTGCCCAGGACCATGTCCAGGAAGATTCTGAATATCTCTAAGGATGGAGCCTCCACAACCGCTGTGACTCCACAACCTCTGTGAGCAACCTGCACCAGTGCTCAGTCACCCTCACTGTAAAAAACTTATCCCTCATGTTAAGCAAACAGGACAGAACAAGAACATGTTTTTACATTTATTTTTATCAAGCAGCAGGATATTTTCTACATGCTGGCCAATGTTCCAGCTGTGCTCTGTGGCAGACTCCTTCCACCAACATTACCACAGACTCTGAAATATGTTAGAAAAGGATGGAGGTTGCTGCCAGAAACACAAAAAGTGTACTGCACAAATCTGGTTTGGGCAGGATTGATCCAAATTGGCAGAGGAATGACCACTAAAAAGAGGGCCTGTAGGAGGTAAAATAAGGCAAAGACTAAGTTTTCACTTGAAAGTAGAACTATTTATAAGAGATTTCAAATTTTATATAAGTGAGGTTTGAGTCATAATGTCAGTGTCATTAATTATCAGTTTTCAGAAAATAATTTTAGTCTATTTGGAACATCTTTGCCAAAATGCTGTTGATATCTTTTGGTTTGAGTTTCTATAGGATATTTTGATTTCAACATAATTTAGTTTAACTGTTTAAACAAACCCCAATATTTCATTTGTTCTAAAATATCCAAATCTTAGCTTAAAATGAGAAAAATAAGACTCCCTATATTACTAGATCTCTGGTGATTTTGAGAATAGTTCTCAAAACCAGCATTATTTCTAAATCTCCATTATCTAAAGTAATTTTTGACCTTCAGGAAGGCTTAGTGTTGCTTAGAAAAGAGATACCATATAAAAATAGAGCTGTAGTTCCATCAATGGGCTCTACACAAAGCATATCATCATGTCTTCTCTCTTTGAAAAGGTTTTTGGAGGCTTTTTTGCCAAAATTTTAACAAGAAATCCATGCAAAAATGAATTGTGATTAAGAAAAAACAAATTAATCATGTAGAAAAAGAAAAATACATAAAAATCTGGAGTGGTCGCAATGATGTCAGTTAAACCTTTTTTTCCACTCCAATAATTTGAACTACTCAAGCAACTTTTCAAGTTATTGATGTAGGAAAAGTCTTACTCTATGCACTTGAATCACCTCATTATCATTCTTCTTGTGGTCTTCCACTCTGTTTTTCTGACTGCTAAGCTCACGTGTTCATACATGATAAAACTGCATGTGCATATAATGAAGGTAGAAATTATTTCTTATTATTACCCAGACAAGCAAAAAGACACCAAACACAGAAATAAAAACATATTGTCATATAGAAGACACCTTGATTTTAACTTCTTTTCTCAGTGATATGAATCAAGTAAGACAACGCAACATGAATTCTGGGCATCCTGAGAATGACATGTAATAGTTCTAGGTAAAACTGATTCTTATTCTGCTCCTGTTTGTATATGAAAAATCAGTGAAGAACTGTACATTGGGTATCTAAATTGAATTTCTAAAGAAAAGAAAAAACCAGAAAAGCGGGTATCAGGAATATTAGTTTCAAAACGGATTACAACTTTTAAAATTAGGATTAAACTTTGAAGAAAGTAGAATATTTTCTTTTAACAGAAAGGACTGCTGCTGTTAATACTGTTTTAATACAAGCTTTACTAGGCAGTAAATGTGCAATTTTTTGATGATCCATGTTTCTTGTAAAATACCTTTCAAGGTAGCACCTTTAAATGTCCAGTAAACATCTGACACAACCAGAATAAAACTGTTGGTCAGTCTCATACTAACTATACCTGTGGCTTCTATATCTGTTAATCTCAAGAGAAGCATACAGTGTCTTGTGTCCTAGAAAAGTATAATGACTATGTCAGTGAATTTATTAGAAGTTTTTTAAACAAGTATTTAAACACCCAAGTCCTGGGTTCCTTTTTTCAAAACTTATTTAATTGCTATATGCAACTATGTTATATGCAACTATGCAAATAGAGGGATAGATAAATACATGATTATAGAAAAGCTAACAAAACTCAAAAAAATCATATGACATTTTCATGCAGGTTTCATTTATTTATTTTAAATTCTTAACCAATTAAATATAATAAAATAAAGAAGTTTATTCTATTATAGGAGGCTTTTCTACAACACAGTATAAATAAGACTTTGTATATCTGTCCTAAAATTAAGCTCATAGGAAAAAGGACTGAGAAAGTTTGAGAAACATAAGGCTTTTCTTAAGGTAGTCATGAAAATCATCAAATACACTAGCATGCCTGAGCTTCTCTTCTTTAAACCACAGAGATAATTCATGAAGCGAATTTTTGTAGGTGTTTTCAGGATCTGGCCATTTAAAAGGTTTCCATGGAGAAGTAATCAGAACTGTTCCATGTGATGATATTTATTATTCATGGTCCTACTCTAGCAGTAAAATAGCTAATAAAACAACCTTAGAGAAAGGAATATTGGAGTAGGCATTCTGTGACTCTCTTGTAATGGATAAGGACTTCAGATTCACTTGTGAAAGACTCTATTCCTCACTGTATTCATTGCTATGTATTTACAGGAACACACAATAAAGATTATTTTTTATCTCATTTTCATGATCTTTTATAGGGAATAAACACCATAACATAAATATTAAATATTTCCCTTCTGAAAAAGGGAAATATAGTTCAATCCAGTGAAAGTAAGCATAGCAATCATTATCATTGTAAAACCAAACTAGGCAGATTGGTTGATAAGTGGTACTTTTTCTCAAGGTACAAAGCTGAAAATACTCTTGGAAGATACTGCATTCAAGTCATTGTGCAGTCATTAACTGTAGAAAGATGAGGAAATAATAACAAAAAAAGTATAAAATCTGTCCCCTGGGGGAAAAAGAAAAAGAAAAACAAAAACAAAAAGGAAAAAGATGAAAGAAAGAAAGAAAGAAAGAAAGAAAGAAAGAAAGAAAGAAAGAAAGAAAGAAAGAAAGAAAGAAAGAAAGAAAGAAAGAAAGAAAGAAAGAAAGAAAGAAAGAAAGAAAGAAA
>VZRN01001792.1:407434-424232 GCA_013397935.1 Dasyornis broadbenti | reverse complement strand
AAAAGAAAAGAAAAGAAAAGAAAAGAAAAGAAAAGAAAAGAAAAGAAAAGTAAAAAGAAAAGAACAACCTTCATCAACTTGTTTTCCCTGGCTCCTTTTTTATAAGGGAATAGTTTTGTGATCACTGTCAGCCTTATGCCATATGTTCCAGGAAACTAGGGACCCTTGAAGAAGAAGAGGCTTTTGAATTATTGATCAATGATTAGCAAATGCAATCGAAATTGTAGACTTGACGTTGTGCAGGGATTCATAATTTATGAGTGGACAAAATAGTAGGTAGCAGAGGTAGTGGTAGGTGATTTCAGCCCCCATATTGATTACTTAAAACAACAGGAGGTAAGTGTAGTGTGACAGACAGAACAAAAACTGACAGCTCACTGCCTGTCCATCACTATGGACTGAGCACTGAGGGAATAAAGCTTACTGTAGAAGCAAATACATTTCTATTGTGTGTCTTTGATCATTATGCTGTTCCACTAGACCAAAGGACATATTTGTTTATAATTTATGTATTCCCTTACTATAAAAGATTGATAGCATCCTATTAGATACCATAGTATCTAAATATCTGGATAGTTTGTACCTGCAACAGCTTGAGAAGCAATATTGTGAAACATTTGCATATTCTATCAGCAAAGGTAAAAACCTGGAAATGGAAAGGAGACGAGGTGTGTCTGGCATCAGCCTGGAAGTCAGCTCTGTTTTCCATCCTTTGCTGCAGTCTGCCAGCTCTTCTTGGGCTGCTGTAATTCTTCCTTACAGATCAGCTCTTGAGAATGCTAACTCAGACCCATCCTGCCAAGAAAAAAAGAGCTTCCACCTGTAATTTTATGGGTTGGTGAAAGAGGAGTCAGCAGAGGTGGGATGTCATCCAGTCTCCAGCTCACAACTGCCAGATCGTTTCTGCACCCAAGGAGGAAATCTCTGTGTGTATCAACAGAGGTTAACCTTACTCATCCTTTGAAGAGCTGAAAGGAGTCTATGACTGCACTAAGTCATTTGGTGACACTGGGGAGGGTTCTGGGACTTTTTGCTGGTTAGTGACAGCGTATTTGGTTGGAATTGTGCTGCTACAAAACCAATTCAAAGACACGTGGTCTGCCTGTGGTACTCTGATGCTTCACAACAGAGAGGAGCAATTATTTTCTTTTTTCTACCCCTACATGACCCCAAAAATTATGCAGCACCTTTACTAAAAATAAATAAATAAATAAATAAATAAATAAAAATTTTAAATTGGGGGGAAAAGGAAAATAAAAACTAAAACCAACCAAAACAGTAAAGTGATTTGAACAACAAGTAGGCAAGCAACAGAAAAGCAAAAGTTTCCAGCATTAGGACAGAAGCTAGAAAAAACCAAATGTCTGTGAAGAGCAGGGATGTGGACACAAGGTAAAGTTGACTGTCTGCAAGCAGAAAGCATATATAGGAAAGTGGACATTGGGAGTGAATTATTTAAATCACAGAAAACTGAAGGATAATTCAAGGAAGGTTGAGTGATGAGTGTTACCTGGGCCCTATATCTAAAGACAACATTTGCCAACAGTTGGTTTTCAAATTTATTTTGGTTAATATGCTCTGTTGACTGATTTTTTGAGAAAAATAAGAGCTATTTCTCAGCTGGAGCAAATGAAGACAGTACACAGGGATTCATGCAAATAGATAATTTGCCTGATGAATTACCTTCAAATACCATGAAAGACCAGTGCTTTTATGTAAACAGCACCCACAGTGCAACCTCTTAATCCAAATCATCATTGGGGTAATGCCTGTAGAAAATGGGCCTTATACAAGAGAAACCACCTAGTTCTGATGACAAATACTTTTGCCTTTAATGACAACAATATTTTCAGGGGGAAAAAGAGCTAGAATAGATAAAAAGAATGAGTAGATTACTCAAGCAACAAAAGTTTCCCAGGAAAGCCTTCAAGGGAGAAAAGGTATTTCTTTCTCTGCATATTTGTAGAGGAAACTGCTAACAGGAAAGAGACACTCACAGGTCTTAGCAACTGTACTTTTTTCACAGCATCTGGCAGAAGATTTTCCCACTTTCCAGTATCCAGTAGAGGTTTGAAAATTCCACTCCACTTCAACTCTGCACAGCTTGTGACACAGTTAATGCCTTTTGGAAGCAGGAGATTTAACCATTTTTGTCAGTCTTCATCACACATCTTCCAAGGAAAAGCCATCATAATTAGAGAAGTCTGGGACTACAGATTTAAATAAACACAACTTCAAATGAATACAACTTTATATTAAATACTTTTATAAGAATAATTAATTTTTAAAATAAAAATGGAACACATTTAATAAAAATAGCATACATTTTTAAAGATAATTCAGATTTCTTGCTTAAATTCCATGTTATTTTGATCTTATAGCATATGATTCAGGGGTGCAAGTGAACAAGTGAAGTAAAAGATAGTATTAAAATGAATATATTTGAAAATCTGTTAGAGGGGGTATGATTCCCTTATAAGATGCTACTACAAATGGCAAATTTTACATTGAAGACATCCCAACTTAAAGTGTAAATATATATTTTGCATAGAACAGCCTTGCTTTTACTGGAGAAAGGATCTGCATTAGTTAAAGATGGACAAAATGCTGTTTTTTCTTTATTTGTTAAAAAAACCCCAAAACAAATAGGAAAGTTTGTTCTTCATAAGTCATTACATGATCTGATTAATGCCTTCACTGTTTCATGTTTGATGAGTGTTATATTCATCTCAAACTCATGTTATTTAAATCCTACAGAGCAACATAACATCCTACATTGTACCTTTTTTGTTCTGTCTATAGTGGCCCTGGGAAAGAAGCTGTGTCAGGATTTCTGTATCTTCGTACTGATAATACTTCTCTATAAGATATATTGCATGAATCTGGCAGCTGCTTCAAAACAGTTGTTGTTTGTAGAGTAAATGAGTTTTCATGGTTTGGCTGGTTTGAGTTTTTTTATTTTCCCATAGGAAATGGAGGATAAACAAAATGAAGTATTATAAGGATAATTTGAGATGATTTATAATTATTTCTGATAAACATTACATACCTGGCGCTGCATGAAATTCCTTCTTCCTCTCTTCTTGACTGATTACAGTCTGCCCACCAGCCTGTATTTTCAAAGAGTGCCACCTGCCTCTTGCTCCTCATAGGTCTCCACTCTGTTTTACATGTTGATGACCATCTTCTCCCTTTGTCAAGCCTGCAATAACAATTCCCCAGGTTTTCATTCAAAGTAGCTAAAAATGTGGGGGGAAATGTCCTAAAGCATGAGAGTGATTGTCTCACATTGTGTTAGTCACCAAAGAAAGCATTACAGTGAAACAGAAGTTTACAGTCATTTTGGTGAGACTGTAGAGTGATTTTTTTCAAGGGCCTTATAACAGTAAGTTAATTAAGAACAAAAAATTGACAATAAGTAAATTTAAGAGTAAGATCTTTTTACAGTTAATAAAAAGGTGAAGCTCAATTTAAATTTCATCCTATTGTAATGTGATTAGATTTAAATTAATAACTTACAATAAATAAATTTTTAAAAATATTTCCTTCCCCCTTTTCTTTGTGGAGTATCAATGAGAAGATCAGATTCCTTGAATGTCTATATGCTATTCAAAAGCAGTAACAAACTTGTAATTTATGGGATGAACATGGCTAATTCTTTATGCTTACATCACATTCCATATTCATTCTCTTGAAGTGATGAGGGGCTGAGACTGGTCGAATGTTATTTTTGCTTGTCTCATAGATGAGCTCCATGCTGCTGTTTTTGTTTCCTGATTCACTGAGTGAAAAGCACATCTAACAGAAATGCCAGTACAAGTGAGTTTGAACCTCATGTATTATGACTATGAGAATGCCTAACTGTGATGTTCTCTTCTTGCAAATAGTTATGGGTGTTTGTATCGACCAGAAACCAAACAGAGACCAACCTAGGAACAGGGAGAAGGAGTTCCTTCCTCCAGAAGTTGTGGCAGACTTCCTGCTTTGCTTGGTTTGCTCTGGTATTTGGGAGTGGAGAAAAAGCCATTGAGGTGCAGCAAGAAAATTAAGGAGGCAAAAGCAATTTTTTTCTGCCAAAAGGGCACCTCATCCTGAATGTAGTAACAGCACAGACCCATGGTACAAGGGAATCTCAGAAGAGATGACCATCCTTGTTTAAAGGAATGTCTATATAATAGGTGCCTGGAGCTGGTCTTTATTTAAATATTTTAGCACTAAATTGGCAGCAATAGAGGCAAAACCAGATCACATTTATATGTATGTCTTACACATCCTTTATGTACATCACAATAAGATGTACATAAAAGTGTGATGTTAACACTTTCAGAGGAGCAGATCTGTCAGAGTGGTTTTCCTGTGAAGCAGAGAAGACTACAGTAGCAAAAATATCACAGAATAACAGAATCACCTAAAGGGTAATTTGGGAATGGGCCACAGTGGGTCATCTGGTCCAACCTCTCTGCTCAAGCAGGGTCATCCTGGAGCACATTGCACAGAATTGCATCCAGGTGGTCCTTTAATAACTCCAGTAAAAGGGATTCCACAGCCTCGCTGGGCAACACATTCCAGTGTGTGGTCACTCACAAGGTATAGAAATTCTTCCTCATATTCAGGTGGAACTTCCTGTGCATCAGTTCTTCTTGGTAACTACTTTCAGAATCTCTTGAAAAGAAAGAATGAAAGCATCTTGCTTGTCCTTTCCTGTAATTTTTTTTTGGTTGGGTTTATTTTTGGTTTGTGGGTTTTTTTTTTGTTTGTTTGTTTGTTTGTTTTTTGGTTTGTTTTTTTTTTTTTTTTTTTTTGCAAATCTGTACTCTTACTGAAGTGTATATAAAGATTTGGCATTCTAAAAATAGTGTGTGTGTTCAGAAACCTGTGAACTTATATAACACACATAAACCCACTGACTATGTAAAGTCCTAGGAGACGTTTTTGAAAGGAATTCCAATAATTTAGGTAGGGTAAGAAGAGTTAATCTCTGAAACATAGCGAATGTACTTGTGAATGTTCTAGTGCTCAGAATACATGATAATCTACAGGTACACAGATAAAGGAACTGACAAATCATCAACAAATTTTGAGAAAACTATTTTCAGTATGGAAACTACTATAATGTTTCCAGTTTGGGGCAGGCCTGACCAGCACTTAGAGTGAAAAAAGAAGCAATAACTTTTTTTCACAATTCAAAAAAATACTTCCAGTTTGTTTAGGGAGAAGCTAAATCATCTATTTAGAAGAGTAGAAGCAAGCATCTTGATAGAAGCATCAGCTTCAGGAAGAAAGGGACTGGCTGGTAATTTACATAAAGTACATAAAGCATTTTTAATGGGTTTGTAGGAGGTTAGATAAAAGGAGGATATTGTCAGCATTTTATGTTACTTAAAATTTCTGTTCAAGAATATACTTAATGCATCTCTGTATATTAATATGAAACCCTGTGTTTGTACAATGCACTTTTTTTTCTCAAGAATGAAGAAAAATTATCTTTAGGTTCTGCTTGATGACTAGAAATCAGGACAGTAACTTGATTAAAGTGGATCAGAAAAACATCTGTTGGGGAAGTATTAATGAAAGATTTACTTCATTTAATATATCACTTCTTTATTTATAGAAATAAATTCTCGTCATATAAAATAGGTTGAGTGAAAGTACTGATTTTGAAATTGTTTATTGTTTTGGACAAACACTGTAATAAACCTGTACAGCAACCATTACTGTGTTCATAGGACAGGTCTGTTAGCCAGTGTAGAACAAAATAGTACCTATGGGAAATAAAATGTATGGCTAAACTTTTGTTAAAAATAAGACTGTCCTTATTTAGGGGAGGATTTCCAGGGTAACTAACATTAGAAAAATTATGTTTCTATTGAATAAGAGTCCCAGTGACTTTAAAATTATTTCATCTTTGTGAGATAGGACAATAATCCAGGTGTGCTCAAATCCCGTATGATGTAAATACAGATTTTTATGTCTGCTGAGAGTACCTCGACTTTCACCCTCCCTTAATTTGACTCTTGAACATCCTTCCTGGATATTCCTTTCTTTTCCAGTCTAGAAGTGAACCTTTTCTTTGAAAGGCCTGTGTTGAGCTGCTCACTTGTATATTGAAGTGCAGGCAGTTTAGCCTGTAATAAATGTGAGCCAGACATAAGCTAAGAGCATGCTAAAACACCAACCCCACTGCCCCAGGCCCTGATAGTTTGAGAATGAGGACTAAATGACCCTGCTGAAATCTTTACTTCCTTTCATTAAGAGGGCTAAAACCTCTTCTTTTTAATTCTATTCTGCACAGTGAAAACTGCAATCAAGGGTCTAAACTCAAATACTTGAGAAACATCTTATTATTTCTGTGGTTATTTTGAGAGGGGGGTTATATTAAACACGGTCTTTTTCTGTGCAGAAATTAAGAAATAAGCATTTTATATTTTTCTTAACCATCTCAGTATGAATAATAGCAAAAGTCAAATAAAAAGGAAGGATGTAAAGAAATAAAAAGGGGAATTAAAAATGAAAAGTAGTTTTTCTATCACAGTTATGCATGTTTCATAAACTGAGCTTCAAGGGAAAAGAAAAAAAAAAGAAAAAAAATAAACAAATAGTTAGCATTTTTCAAAATCTCAGATGGCAAACTTTCCTGGATAATATCGTTAACAATGCTGATCTCTCTTTTCCACTGGGGATGAAAACAGGCATGACCCACCCTGGGGTAATTTTAACTAAAGGGCACCACTTGAGAATTCACTTAATAATCTAGGTCTCAAGTCCTTCAGCCAACACCAGTCACCTTGTAATGAGTATTCGCTTCACAATAATCTCCCTTTTCCCGAAAAATGGTATAAATGGAATTACAACACAATTGCCTCCTTTTATCTGATGAATGTGAAGCAGCAATATTGTGTTAGCAGGCCTTTTTGGAAGATATATTGGACTTTAATAAAATTTGATCAATGCATTTAAGTCAAATTGAATTATATGTAAGTGGATAGGGTTGACATATGTTTCAATATCTGCGAGTGATACATTATTCTCCAGTGAGCATAAAATTTAATGAAATATAAATACCCATTAATCCTCATGTTTCAACCAATCAGTCACCGTTGCTCCTGCCTGCTGTTAGCAGAAGCAGGCCCAGAAAGTCATCTGTTTTATCTAAGCAGGAGCTCCAAACTGGAAAGACATCAGAAAGGTTGGGGAAGTGAGAAGGCACAGAATAGGGAAAAATGTGCCAGCACTTTTGTTGTTCCATGCTTTCAGAAATATAACAATGTAGTGTTCAATTCTCTCTTTTAATCAGGATCTAAATATGAAAGTATTAATTTGTTACCTTTCAGTTTGGGATTCCATGAAGAAACATTCTTAAATATTTTGGTTTTGGTTTTTAATAAAATCTTACAACATTCCTTCATTCCTTTTTTTATTGGTGACTCATTATGGTATATTTTGCAAAGATAATCTGCAAGAATAATTAATCCAACGGACCAAGAACATCTTCCCCTGCAATTATCTGTAGTACAAGCAATCAAATCAACGTAAACTTTGAGAATTGTACTGCTGAAAACATGAGACATTATACTGCACTCTAAACAACAAACAACTCTGACTCTCAAATCCCACATTTTATAGAATATTTCCACATATACAGTTGTAGCACAAAATAACTTATAACTCTGTAAGATAAAGACTTAAACAGAGTGGAGCTAAAACACACAAACTCAGAGTTAAAACAATACCACGTGGTCTTAACTTTGACTTTTCAGCTGATAGCTTTGACAGGTAAATCAGAAAAATGAAACAAAGCATAATTTTGAGGTCAGCAAGAAACCAATCTTTTCCCAGACTAAATATGTATTAGAGTCAACAAAATTATACATAAAGTGAATTTCAGAGTGACCAGTTTAATTTCAGTATGGCTTTCTGTATGGCTTTCTGTAAACCTAGATGCAAAACCAGCCAGCAAGCCTTTTGACATGGAGAACACCCACTTTTGGGCTTCCTTGTCTGCTTTGAGTATTCCAGGAAACTGCTCTAACCAACAACTATAAAATATCCAGCTGCAGGTGTCTCCCAGACTGTTCCAGTCCAACAGTCTGTGAACTGAACCCTCATTGGTACCTAGCAAGAATTAAGAAGCTATTGCTCTGTGTCAAGTATACAAGGACAAGAAAGCAGACTGTGGGGAGCATTTGATGTGGGAATATTTCTGTGACAGAAGATGGTATGGCCTCCTATACCACAGGCTGTGTGTGAGGGGAGGAGCTGTAGATTTCTTGGCTGAGTTTTCTGAATTTAGTATGAATATTATGTTGCCAAAACTCTTGCTTTTGCAAAGAACATGTGAACAAACTGAATCAAATATTCTGATGAAAAATATATCAGCCAATTCTTATGAATCAAAGGCTCCCTGCTCAGACTTGAGGAGGTAAATCATAGAATTTGTCCAAATATGAAGAGTGTCAGTTCCTCTAACATTCTCTATAGTGTGATCTTTGTTTTAAATTTTGACCTTGTAGTAATTTACTTTTTAGTATTGCAGTATGTACTTCATCTAAAATAAACCTGCCTTGTACAGAGAGATATGGTGTATTATTGCTTTGTATTACTCTTGTGGTCAATGTATTGTACTTTTAAACTATCTGCTGTTCAGAGACTTCTGTCATGCAGAGGTGACCATGCCTAGGCCATTTCCCTTCCTCCCACTCTGAAAGCCTGCATGCAACTAGAAAAATCTGTCATGTGGGCAGTGCTGCGTAGGAATGCTCCTGCCACAGGGAACCTTCAAAATGGCTTTGAAATGATGATGTTCTGCTAGAGAAACCACAGAGCATTCAGAAGCCTGAAGATAAATTTGCCATCTTGCTATAACTTGTTTCCTGCATAGGATCTATAGGAGGGATGAAAAAATGAAACAAGGCAATATTAAAAAGAATTGACAATTGAGGTAAATAACACTGGAATTTCTAGTTTGCCCTCGCATCTTAGGTAAATGTAGCGCATAATACAGGAGTGAGAGTATCTTTCACAACACGTGAGGATGAATATGTTGCACATTATGCCAATAAAAGTTTGATGTGTCGTCACGATAATTTTTGGAGACAAGTTGGGGGTGTTCAAATTTTGGTCCTTGTACCAGAACATCCTAGAACATCACAGTACTAGAATGACTGATATTTGCAGCAACTCAATTGTTAAAAAAAAATTATTTACAACTCATAAGCTGAAGTACAAGACATATTTGGCACCAGTTTACATTGAACTACATGGATAAGCAGTCAGGGAAACGAGATGAAAGACAATTTCTCTACTGCAGAGACCCAAGGGTAGTGATTACCTGTATTTCTTGCCAAGTTTGAAGACCACTCTCTTCAGCTTTTTGCATCCTACAGGGTCTAGATATCAAACGCCAGACTGTGGCTATGCTCATAAGACAGTTGATTTCAGAATTATATAAAACAACAGAGATTGAAGATGACATGTTTCAAGTGAATATATTTCAAAATACAGCTAATATAGCTATAGAATGGCTACAGGAATAACGAAGGTCAGCTCATTTGGAAGCTCTCTGCCTCTTCCAGTACAAGATGGCTTTAAGCTGAGGACCACAGCTGGTAAGCTTTTCCAAATTCACCGATGGTTTTGCACAGCCCTGAGCACTGGGTGCTCAGTTCAGCACAGCACAGCTTCGAATGCAGCTGTGCCACAAAACGACCACCTGGCTGTATTTGTCATTGTCTTCCTTCTCTCTTGCTCATCAAACTGCACCTGACTGTAAGGTGACTACGCTGGGAAGGTCTTGAGCACCTGTTTTCTTATAAGTTTGTCTCTTTCAGGCTTCTGCAATTTTAGCCTTTTGAGATACGTATCCATTATCTTTACTCTTTTTTATGAGTGGGTTATACTTACGTTTGATTACAACCTTGATGAAATATTCTCCGAGAAGCCTAGGAAAATTTGGGGTGCCACTGAAAGGATTCTATGATTTTGGTAGGCCCTTGGTATATACAGTTGCATCTTAGTTTTTGCTAATAATTCAAAGCCCTGGGAGGAGTGAGAGGGGTATGCACACAGATACATATGGAGACTTATTATTGTGTCTTTTAAACATTCAACACTTTGAGGTACAAAATTGCAAAAGATAATCTGGATATTAATTGCCACAGAGAGAATGCCCTGGTTAGTACAAAACACATTGCTGGGATGAATACTGACATTTGATTAATGTTATTCCTCTCATTTCTCTGCCAGAGATCACAAGAACGCCACACAAAGTGTTTGCTACTGACTGTAATTGTTAATATATACTTTTTGACATGTCAGTGAAACAGTATAACACATCTATGCAATTCTATGTTTTAGAGGTTTCCTTTTAGTTCTCAGCGTGTTTTATATGAAAGGGATTCTGCCATTTGTGCAGTGTGAAAAGTGTATGAACAGAAATTAGTTAAATGGTGATTCTTTCTAGTAAAAAGCCATAATCAGAGGGATTAAAATGCTGTCTTAAGATGTGGTGTTTCTTAACTCCAAAGCACTTTCTAGTTAAAACCAATGCCACTTTAAGCTTTAACTCAGAAGTAACCAAAGTTCTCTAATGAAGTATTAAAAACTATTACGCAATCAGTTTGCTTTTCAAAAAGGTCTTTCGCATACTTAAAAAAAAATAGAAATGTCACTAGATTTTATTCTAGAAAGGGCAAAAAACTGCATGTGAAAATATTCTGACATGTAAATATGAGGATAATTTTAATGAGCAATGAAGCTTTCTAGACAAGGCAATGGTCACCAAAGAGGCTTGAAAAACCAATTTCTAGCATGCTGAGGAAGTAAAATACAATAAAGAAAAATTAAATTACCATGGTAAACAAGATCAACGCCCCCTAAAGACAATAAGGATTTTTCTACTGTTATGAAAACACTTTAAATCAGAACCAGAGAAAGAAAATATACATAAACGAGAATATACATAAACCAGAAAAATTGTAAGAACAATCTTATTAATTAAAGTTCTGGAAAGAAAATTAAGGAGGCTTTGAAAACCAGTGGTGAGGGGGAAGATTTATCTGTTAAACTTAGATGCCTCTGAGACGGAATTGGATTCAGAGGCTGTTTTCATTTGCGTATGTCTTTATTTACACTCTAACTATTCTCCTACTATATGCTGGAGGACATAAAGTCTATCTTTCATGATTTTTTTTTTCTTTAATATTTTCTTGAAATATATCTCTATAGGCAGCATCCCAATGGTAGCACTCATAATAATGAAAGGCGCGTGGTATAGCTCCCTCCACCAGTAACTATGGTAGGTTATCTGGGTAATGATATCCCAACTTTTGTCAGCAGTTCCTGCAGAGTTGTCTGACTTACTGGCCCAGGAGATTTTCTCTTTCTACAGATTATAGTTGCAAACCAAAGGCTGTAGTCAAAATTAAATTGCAAGATAAATAAACTGATAAATAAACTGATAAAATAAACCGCACCTATTGCATCTGACTGAATAAATTGTCAGCTGCAATAAGACACAAATGGAAGGTCAAGCAGAAACACATTTGTATATGCAGTGTGACAAACCTCTGAAAGTTACTTGAGTTTTGGGCGGATGGTTAAAATATGGCAAGTAACTGTCATTCCAAACATATAGAAAACATATTTTTCATTATCTCTTCACAGCTATAATCACTAATTCTTCAAGGAAAAAATGAGCATCACCACTATTTGCACTGTCAAAATAAACTCAGTGCTGTCTATTTATGTACCCTTTAACCAAAAATTTGCTCTACGTGCTGTGCTCAGATCTTGAGGGACTGTGCCCCACAGGTGCGGCCACTGTCCTGCCTATATTACTGTCATGTCTGTTCCTGTCTCATCCTCTTCTGAAACAATCCCTCTCCTATTGCTTGCTGAAAAATTAATCTAGACACTGCCTACAAAATAGATTTGGTTGGTAGTCTTTTGCAAAACAGTGGGAATTCTCTGTGGGAGCAGACTTGTTCTCTTGAAAGAGGTTTCCTCATGCTGGGGTAAATTTTGAGGGATGGGGAGTACTCGCATGTTTAAAATTGGAGACCAAGATCTATCACTGTCTTAAGCAACCCTGAGACCACAGTCCTTTGTGAGGTGGGTGTGATTGTTCTCACAGGTAACTGATGTGGTAGGAATCCACAAATGCAGGTGAAGGAGGTGGACTCATTTACCAGAGGCAGTGTGGATGTGTTTGAAACAAATGAGTTACACATACAGAGTAAACTTGACCCCAAGATGATGAACTCTCTGATGTTTAGGGTACTTAACTTGTGACGAAAGAAAATGAATTTCACAGCTCTAGACTCATTCAAGGAAAGCAGTGCTTGAAGATTTGGATATGGATATGTTGGCTGTATAGTGGGATGGAGATTGGATTTCTTCTTGGGGTTTTTATTTGCACAAAATGCAAAGGTCATGAGCTCAATTTGTTGAACTGAATTATTTTGCAATCCTGAAAACTTCAATGGAGCATAATAGCATTCTTGCCCAACTTTAAGTCCTAAATTACCTTGATCTTGAAATTAGGTGTGTGACAACACCCCTAATTAGTCTGAAATTAGTCTGAAAAATCAATGCCTGTATACACCTTTGTAGACACCAATCATACATTGCAGAATCATAAGCCTGCATTTTCTTCTACAGTTCAAATAATTAAGATTTAACTAATTGAATAGAGACTGAGGATTTGGCTTTAATCTTATACAAGCCAATGGTAAGCATCCAACGAGTCTTACCCACTAAAAGCAGGAAATAATTTCTTCTCCAAGTGAGATATCTCGAATGAGGTTCCCGTTAGCTTTCAGATACAAAAATTCCTTGTTGGTCATCCAGTATTGAGAACTTGTGTACTTATTTTGATTAATTACTAAAAAAAGACCTAGCCTATAACCATAGGCTATGCAAATACATCTTTCTTCAATCCCCAGTTCTATTTTCCCCTTCTTCCTTAGATCCCCAGGTTAGTACCTTGTTGAGTTTCTTCTGAAAATTCTAAGAGTAGTTATGTTTGGAATAGTCCTTTCAAAAATTAAATAAAGGCTGGTTCAAGTTGATATTCAGTGTTAATGTTAAAGCAAAAAATGACAAAATAATATGTAAAATTAAAATTAAATGATAGAATGAAAAAGAAACTGTTTTTTTAAAGTAACTGGTTTGCTGAATTTCTCTCCCTCTGAGAGTATTTCTTTCTGCATTGTTTGTCCTGAAAAAAAATGTTGGGGATGTAAATCTTTACAGTAGCTGGCTTCCCCCACATATTTGCAAGTGCCAGGGCAATAAATTTTAAACAAAGAAATGTACTGATGGATTGGAAGATAAAGGGACTTGATTTATACTGTCAAACTCTTTAGTGTTATGGCTTGGCAGCTCTACCACATTGATAAATTTAAGAAAAATCTGGCTTTGTAATAAGAATGAGTTGATTTAATATCACCAGAACATACATCAATGTTAGTTCATACATTACGACTGAGAATGGACAAATAAAAAGAACACCCATAGATATATTACATTATAGTATATATTATATATTTTATATTATATATTATAGAAATTGCATCACAAGCACATACTAAAAGAACTGGAAATTTGTGGCAGAAGTGTAGCAGAGAAATGGTATCAACAAATGGGGAAAGCCTGCTCAGTTCAAATGCAGGGGAATAGACTCCTTAAAACTACTGCACTTTGTATAGGTACTGCAGAGTGCTTGATGTCACCCACCCCTGTTCATTCTTCTACCTTTTATTGGCTACTGTCAAATGCTACAGCTGTTAAAATGCTACTGTACTGTACTTCTGGAAAGACAATAACTTCTATTGCCTATGAACAGTTCATAGGAATGCATGATGTCAAGTAGGTTTGCTGTAATTTTAACAGGAGTAAGAATTTTGGTTGATAAAAGATGACCATTTAGAGGGAATGTCTGTGGAATTAGGAACAGTTTTGAATTAGTACCACATGACAAAAAAGTAAACATAAAATGGTGCAACATGATGGAACAAAAGATTCCAAAAACTACCTGTCAGCAAGGAAGTCAAAGTAGGCTGTTTCAGTTGGGATTCTAAGGGATTATTTCTCACCAATATTTTATTTTAGCATATGAAATTAAATATAAATTGAAAATGTGGGTAAACTTTGACATATGGCATGCACTGGTAGACAGTAGATCAGAGGCAGTGACTCAGAGATTCAGCTTATTGGATGATGAGTGGACATATTCAGCTCATTGGTCCATTCATGCAAAAATGTGCTTTAACACAAAGTCTGACATCTGTGGTGTTTTAAAAAGAATTTTCTACCTGAACAAAGGTTTTCCTCCAGAAAAGGTTGAAAAAGTTTAGGCTGTAGAGCAGAAAATGAAGGGCATTCCGAACACCATCAATGTGTCACTGTATCAAAGGAGGGTAAGATGATATTTAAATACCCTGGTACAGTAGTAGCAATAGCAAATAATGACTCCTCTGTATAGGGCACTCATGATATTGATAGTGACTCACCAGAATATATAGATGAATCCAAATTTCTATAGGAGGAAGTGTTAGAGACCTTGAAAATAATAATAATAAAACCCAAACCCACACACAATTAAAGAAAAAGTTTGTATGGTAAGATTTAAATACTTTAAATTGTTTACCATGTTAAAAGAAAGGTGACTAGATACCACTATAAAATCTTGTCAGCCTACAAAGCAATGTAAGGCCACAAGCACAACTTTAAACAAATAACATGAAGAAAAAAAATTGGGTTTGTTTCAAACCCTCACTCAACAAGTAGTGAATTCTGTATTGCATAAGCCTCACAACACATAAGACTTTTAACCTGAAAATATCTCCAAATACCTTAATGTAGTCTTTTAGCAATCACACATTTCCCAGGTTTGACATACACATATGTCCATCTCGTATTTAAACTGAGATTGGATTTTAGTAGAAGGAATTGTTTGTGGAAGCCCTGATTCTTGGAAAATCAAATAACTGGAGAGGATGTCTAATCTCTGCTACTTTAAAATATAGGAAAGTACATCATGTTTAAGTGCTGCTCCTTCCAAACATTGTTATTCCAAGCAATATACAGTTTAGCCAAAATAAGTGGAACTATCTTTGGAATAGTCTTACCACCAATAATTCTTCAGCATCATTGCAATGAAGAAAAATCAATAATGAAAGCTAATACAGAGATGAAAGTATTGAAACCAGAATAATTTTTTTCCTTGGGAAACTTTCTTCAGCTAAGTACTAATTTTAACTAATGAAATATCAATTAAATATAGTCAAAATTGATATGTTAAAGTTACACCTTAACAGAGGTTCTGCCCTTTCAATATTTTATCTTTCTCTCAGACAAGATATTAGATATTTTGCAAGTTTGAAAGATATTACATGACAATTTTGGCTTTTATTTGAAATAAGTAAAGGTATTAATTATCAGTTTATATTTCCTTAAAAGGCTCTTTTTGGATTCCTGGAATAAACCCAAATCATTCAGAGACCTCTCAGGCTCTTATTGTCACAAAATGGAATCCTTTGGCAAGATACATCTCCACATAAATTGGACCATTATACATGGCAAAAGACTTAATTAATGGATGTAAACTGAAGTGTTTAACACTTTCTGTCTTTGTATCAAAAAACTCTGAAAACATTTCTGCACTTTACTGGCTATGAAGCAACAATTAACAAGAGAGTCTGTGCTCATATGTGTGATGGCAAAGTACAATCTTAATGAAAGCTAACTGAATGATTACATTTACCTTGACAAATATCATAAACCACAGTAAAAAATTTAATTATAGCAAATCTAATGTTGTACTTTCAAGACTTGTGATTGGATCTTTTTCCCTAATATATAATTTTCCATGGACCTTCAATAGATACATTGTTTGTCAATAATGCTATGTTTAAGCTTACATTTACTTTCTTTATATATGTGATTTATATAGGACTTAATTCTTCCTTACTTAATGAAGTTGAGTAATAACTTTACAAATAGTTCCATTGTAATAGAGCATCTTGTATTACAACTCTTTTAAATTGAACAATGACTACACCTAGTATTTAATTAACAAAATGTTATATTATCTTATATTTTAACATTTATCCTTTAATATCATAATTAATTTTTTTTTAATGCAACATTTACATTAATATTTTTATCTTCCTCTTGTTTCTTTTGTCAGGGATTAGGCTGGTAATTGTTCTTTGGTGTGTGTTTACAAACTTCAGGCTAAATTTTGCAATCCTTTGCTCATGACCGTGAGCACTTACTCAGGTAGTCTCATCAGTGCTAATTTTCCTGGGACCAAGTGCCTTGATCACCCGCTTATCCATTTTCCTTCAAGCACATCGGTGCTATGCACTAACACCCACAATTTTCTCCTAATTTAAATTCCTCCTTAAAAGCTACCGCTTTTGTAATGACTGCAAATCGCTGCAGTCTTACCCTGGTTACTCAAGTGGCAAGTTGATTTCTGCCTTACTGCTAAACTCTATTTGTCCTGTTGCTTCATTCCTCGGCTTACCCAGCTTAGTGTGCAGGAAAAGCCCAAAGATGCTTTACATCTTATACTAGGCATGCTCACTGGTTTGTAGAAAAGATGTCCCTTGGTTTGCCTACTTTTAATTTCCCACTCCTGAAGGGGACATCTTAGGATAGCCTTCACACAAAAAGTGATGCTTTACCTAATGGGTGCAGTACACAGAAAGTCTCTCAGTGAAACCAGTTTTTCATTTTCTTACATTAGCAGTCCAGTGCTGTTAAGCATTTTTTTTTTTTTTTTTTTTTAAGA
>VZRN01001792.1:314577-407418 GCA_013397935.1 Dasyornis broadbenti | reverse complement strand
TTTTTTTTTTTTTTAAGAGTTGAGGTTTTCTAAAACATCGGAGGTAGGCTGCTTTATACTGTAGGATTTGCTATCAGAAAAACAACTGCCAGAAAAAAAACCCCCGAAATGTTTCAAGGCAACAATGCAATGTGATGCAAGTTTTATGCCACCCAACCTTGGATTCTATTGCAAAAAATATGCAAAACCCTATTTTTCACAAGTGTCTTCAAAAACTTCGATCAAACATCTGGGTGCATTCAGCTTTCACACTATCAGTAGAAAGGAAGTAAAACAAAATCCAGGGAAACTGGATAATTTAAGCATCTGATTATTTCTGTGGTGGAGTAAATGTGAAGTACTTACTGGCATTTCAGAAACTTGCAAGTTCTCTATGCTCAAAGGGTAGCTATAAGAAAAGTGAAAAAAACAGAACAAAAAGCAAACTGAAGGGTTTTTATCTGATTCAGAATACAGTAATATAACCATATCTCCCCAGTTAAAGCTGTCTGGAGAGTTTTTTACAGTGGATCCTCAGTTATCTGAAAAAAAAAAAAAAAAAGGCTGTCAAAGGATCTGACAATACAAAGGTATTTTGTTTAACCTATTTTTTTGAGAATACTTGGCTTGAGAAAACACACTGAATCTGTAAGTGTGCACTTTTATCCTAAAAGCATTTCTTAGATGTGAGGTTACACAAGCTAATGGGTACTTTGCTTAGTTTTTGAATTGGAGTTGGCTTTATCACTTTTTTGGTAGTTATTTGAGTTATGAAAGCAAAATGATTAATTTATCTGCCACCCTTAGTAGCAATATTATAGATTAATTAGGTCCACAGTGACCTGATTAATTTATAAAACCTTTAACATAAAAGGCTTGTTCATTTTTCTTCAGATGAGAAATACGGTATTTACAATTTTGCTAATGTGCCACATAAACTTTGCTTTCAAGTTTCTGATTGAATCTTAAATTAGTGGTAATTTTTGAAGGAAAGAAATACATTTACCTGTACTATGGAAGATTCAGTTTGGTTGATTGAGACCAAATGAAACATGATGCAGGAAGTCTTTTTCTATTTGACTCAGTAACGCGGGATCTCAACTGTATGTTTCATTCTATCAGGCAAAAAAAAGGGCTATTAATATGCCAAGCTGCATTTCAGGGACAAACTAGTAAATAGCATTAAACATATACAGTGTCAGATAGGTCACAGAGAAAAAAGCAGATTAACTTAAGCATCTTGCATTAATAATAACATTTTGGTCGTAGTTGAGATTAATTTTATCTACAGTCACAAGAATACACATTTTTTACTTTTAAATGTTAGTTGTGAAATGAGATCATGTAGCCTTCATTAGGGCTTATCTTGTTCTCTATCTGTTCCAGGGTGATAATAACAGGTGATTTTTTTTCTTCTTTTTTTTTTGGTACTCAGTTTGCTAGTGCTAATAACATATGGTTTTATATAACTCAGAAAAAACTCCGCAAATTGGAATGGTAACTATTTCACTCAGTAAAAAAAATGAATGAGATGACCTTGTTTTTAAACCTACTTATGTGGCTTTAATTTGCTTATTCAGCCATGCCTTTATTAATACATGTAGCAGTCACTGTATGTCTTTTTATATACTATATATACAAGGCTTCTATCAAATTATCTCCAAAGTTAAAATCTGGTGCCATCTTTACCCAGGTCTTCTTACAGTGAATCTCATTGGGAAGCAGAGAACTACAGTAAAAAACTCTGAAATGTGCACCCCTTCCTGGTTCGTGTTACGTGCAGCTGTTTGTTACCTTTAATAGTTAAGTTTGTTAATTCTGGTAGAACAAATTGGCTCAGAAGACTAAAGGTGTTAACATGGATACATTATCCTAAATGCTTATATGGTTTGTGAGGGTTTCAAGGTTCTAGAACTAACTTAGCTCATTTTCATTGCAAATACTGACTCTTAAACTTTTCTTGGGCTTTACTGCACCTACAGAAGGGAAGACAAGTGGATTAGTTGGTGATAACGAAATAAAACTGCTGAGTTAACAATTTTATTTAACAATTTTTATTCCAGTTGCCATAAACTTCAGAGTCTTTATAAAGATATTTTTTAATTCTAAGATGATTTTTAGATTGCATTGAAAGATGGTGCATTTTGGAGGAAAGAAGCAAGAGTTATTAGCTGACATGGCTTAGAAGTTTTTGATTTCCTTTCAAGCCAATTAAGAAAATTTGTTCAAAAGGTGAGTGAAAATGATGGCAAAGATTTTAAATTCTGACTCTGGTGCTTTCTCACATCTTTGTGCCTGAAGATAATAATAGAATCACCTAGGTTGGAAAATACCTCAAAGATGCAGGCATAAGCTCAGCACTGCCAAGTGCACCTCTAAACCATGTCCCTAAATGCCTTAAGTAGCTCCAGGGGTGATGAATCAAACACTTCCATAAGCAGCCTGTTCCAGTGCTTGACAAACATTTTGGTGAAGAATTTTTTCCTAATATCCAATCTAAACCTCTCCTGGCACAACTTAAGGCCATTTCCTCTGGTCCTGGCACTTGTCACCTGAGAGAGAAGGCTGAGTCTCCACCTGGCTACAACCTCCTTTCAGGTGTCGCCCCCTGGTTGTTTAGCTTTCCTCCAGCTAAACAACCCCGGTTCCTTCAGATTCCTCTCATAAGGTTTGTGCTCCAGACTCTTCACCAGCTTCATTCTCACTTTTCTCACGGGAAAAAACCAAAAGAAATCCCTAAAAACAACAACAAAACGTCACTGAACTAAATTTCTTTTCTTAAGACAAAGAAAAGAGCAACCTTCTGGGGAAAAAAAAAAAGAAATGAAACAAAAGTAAATCAAGAAACACAAAATATTAGGACTGAAGGAAGGAGAGGAACATCTGTTTTGTTTGGGAAAATTTTGACATCTGGTTAGATCAGATGACATTGTTTTCTATGTCTATCTCTCCTACCCCATTCTGCTCATCATATTTTTAGGATTCTGTAGTCCATCCTCCCTACTTTGCCATATTCAAATTATGCTGTAGACCCCTTAGTTTGGGAAGGCTGAATGGTCTTGCCAACTTTGCTGAACTCTTGTAGGCAAGGAGGTGGCCTGCACTTTTATTCCCTAGGATAACTTGTGAGCATCATGGTTTGCTAATAAACGTCAAAGGTAGATTCTGTTTGGGTTGTGTCCTGCTGCCTGTCCTCCCCCTCTGTTCCCCACTGCCTGCTGTGTTGTTTGCTCCTGTAAGGCCCTCCATCATGCTGCAATACTTGACTACCTCAGTGTTTCTCATGCCTGGGCCAGGACTCTGGTCCTTACTGACAGATCTCCTCTTCTGCCTACGCTTTCAGCCTGTGTAGCTTTGGCTCCACGGCTGTGTGGAGCTAAACACAGCCATCCATCCTTGTATCACTGAGGCAGCAAACCACTCTTCCTAGCACAGATAGTTCTGTAAGAGCTGGTTCTGCATGCCTTGAAAACTGCACTATGGCTGCTCATTAAAAGTATGAGCTTTTATTACTACCATAAACACATATGGAAGTAAGGAGTGGAAGTTTTCACAACTCGTAAGAATTGAGCTATTGGCCAGGACAAATCTGGTTTTCCCTGTGAACTAACAATGTTGATTTGTTCCAGTCTTTGCAGGATTCAGTTCTAAGTAATCTGTCATGATAAAAGAAAATTTTTGCAGGAGATTTAACACTGGCCAAGATTTAAAGAGAAAATAAAAGAAGGAAAAAATAAAGAATTTTAATCTTACTCCGAATATTTCTTCTCACTACAGAACTTTTTTTTCTTATTTTTTTCTGTGGAAGCTGTAGCAATGTTTCAGAAATGATTGAATGTAAAAAATGTTAGTGCTTTTAAGTTTCTGTTTCAGTACTATTTTACAAAGGCATACAAGCTAATTGTAAACAGTTTTCTTTATTTTTCTAGTAACACTTGCATATTCAGACAACTGACAAATGTAGAGTGAGACAAACATGAAAGGTCTAACGAAGCCTACAGACACATCTATAGAATCCTATAGACTCATCTTTATCCTTGTCCTACACTCCACTGTAACTTCAGTCTTCTTCGCTGTGTTCTCTGTTGTATCTCAAATGGGGAGGAGGAGGAGAAGGTATGTACTGCTGGCACTCCAGTCTCAGCATCAGATATTATCTTCATGAAAATACAGATTGATGACTGAAGAGCCAATATCAATTTCCATTTTAAAAGGAAATTTTTGCTTAGTCTGTATGGTTATGGGAATTATTTTCCAATCCAGAAAAACGCCACTGATTAAAAAAAATACACACAAATCATGAGGAAATAACCAATATATCCTTAATATTCTCATGTAACTGCCTCAAATAAAAAGACAAATTGCAGTGAGACAGAGCTATATCAAACAGTTTGGAACCTATTTCAAATCCTTTTGTTAGCCATATGTAGTAAAATATTTGGGTAATTTGATTTATTTATTTTATTTTATTAATTTATTTATTAACCAAGTAAAATAGCCAAGAAAATTAGTTTGCAGGAGCCAGACTTCAGAATTATTTTATAAACTAATCCTCGATTAAGATTTATTTGTCTACTTTGCATAACATCATCCAAAAACATCTGTTATGTACATAAGATATCTTGTGAGCTTTCAGAATCTATCAGGTTATGTTTTGGGATTTCAAGCACCTAAAAAATTATGAAAACTGGAGGCTGAAAACCAACAAGTAAACATATTTCTGTTGTTGCTTTAGAAAAGATATTACTTACTGCCACTTGAAATAAAATTCATAAATGAATGGGTGATTTTTTTACTGGCTTCTTCATGTTCTCGTGTGTTGGACTTTTGAAAATTCACCTTTTTTTTATTTTCTTCCCAGTAACGCATTCTTGGTTAGCATCATATCTCAAATCAGAGCAAAACAGATGTTTTATTAATAAAAAATTACAGGGAATGTTTCAGAAGAATATATGCAACCTATATTTTAATCTTTAAAAATGCAGGATTCCCTCTCTTTTGGCTTCTGCCAAATCATCTCCCTGCTATATTATGAGTGATGCCCCACCCTAGGTAACACCAAGGTCAGGCACAGTCTTCACCTGGTTTTAGTTTAACAAGCTCAGTTCCACTTCTGAAATATCCTTGCCTACATGCAGCTCATCAGGAGATCATCAGTCAAGGACACGACAATACTTGCACGTGATTTTAAAAGTAATAGCAAAAATCCTCCTCCTTTAATTACAGATGCCAGAAGCCATTGCTCATGTAAATGCAGTCTTCAGAAGACCATCAGGACAGAGTGGTTTGGCCTGTGCTCTGAGTGTTAGGCAGGTGGATTGCCAGGGGAATGCAAAGTATCACTTGGGCTTTAGGCTGCCAAGCAGCTCAAGCTGAAAATGCCCCTATTTATGCCTTGCACCAGCAAGGGGAAAACTGCATTTGGGTGCCTGAACAAAGGGCTTCCTTGAAGCTCTGTGGCTTTAAGGGGTGGCAGGAAATCCCCAGCACCTTAGGTGTCTGCTGATGAGCTACCAGTGAGCTTGGGAACCTTCAGAGTACTTGATACTCAGCAATACCCACTCTGGCACCCTCCTGCCACGTGTTCTGCATCCCTGACGGCTGCTTCTGTAAGTCCTCTACAGGCGCAGGAGTGTCAAAGGAAGAGGATGATCAGGTTAAAAAGACTGAATGATTACTCACAAGAGATTGCATTTATGTTGTGTGGAAACTCTAGGTAGTCTGGTTTGGGTTTCTTTGTTGATTGAATATGTAGCTGATGTGTTCAACAAAATAGGCCATCTTTTGTCATACATGCATGGAACTTGCTGGAAAATGAAAGTTCTGTCTTCTAAAAACATCAGTGTTTTCTCACTCGTTTGAATTGGAAGGAAAACAAATGTTTCAAAAAGCCACAGTTCTCCATGAAACTAACCTGCTCCACATAGAGACAAAGGAAGAGCTACTGTGACAGTGCCACTCCTACCTCCTCCTTTGACTCTTCAACGGGACAGGACCTAGGGGTCACCTCTTACAAGCCTGCGTGGGGATTTTTCCCTGCTGACAGTGGTTTCCTGGCTAGGTCTAGGCCTGCTATTCTGGCAGGCTCTGTCCCTTCAGGCAGGCAAGTCTGCTAACTGCATAGGATGTAGTTTACAGAAACCCAGCAATCTCAAGAGCACCGTGGGATGGTCTTGAGTTTTTCTCAGCCTTAACCCCTTGAGGCTTCAGCCTTTTCTTTTTGACTTCGGATCTGCACCTCAAAACCTGGCTAGTTCAAAACTTACACCAAAAGTTTAATGATAAAGCTAGAAAGAGATTGATGTGCTGAGTTTAAGTGGTAGTGGTATCGTGCCCTAGCTCTTACTTCTAATTGTAAGATTTGATAGTCTGCAAAACAGCAACAGATCTGATGCACTCTGCACATACGAGGCAAATCCCATTGGGTGTACAGAAGTGCTTTCATTTTCTTGTGATGAAAAATTTGCCAAACAGAAAATGAAACCTCAGTTAACACTAGCTTTCTCTAAATAGTCACAAACACATTACAATTCTAGCAGCAAAAATAATGTTTAAGTACTTTTGTGTTATTTTACTGATTTGTTCAGTGATCATATTTCAAAGTTAATTAAAGATTGAAAAATAACAGAAACACAATCACTTTTTGTCTTTTGTTTTTGTGTTGGTACATGGCAAATCAGGTTAAAAATCACCTAATTGAGAATTGAGTTCAGATTTTCTAACCTTCAGCATTGCAGAATCACTAGACCTTGACTGCTATCACAAATCTGAAACTGCCACCTTGCAGGTATGCACGTTTGGCTAACACTTTAAATTAAGTTTCTCAAATAGAGATTTAATTTAGTTTTAAGAGGAGAGTTATGTATGCTAATTAAACACCAAATCATTCCTAAAAAGGTATTCACTGAGGTTTAACAGCTGTGTAATAGAACATCTATGTAGTTGTTCACCTTACATAAACAGGCTCTTAATAATCAATGGAATTCAATTAGCATTAAAAAGATCCTATGGAAGCTCAGTAATTACATGTATATGAATCAGCATTTAAGGCCCTCCATTTAAAGTGTCACTAGCAGTTTAATATTTTCTTATATGTATTGAAATTTTATGGTATTATAATATTTTCTCTCTCCTTCTTTCCTTCCCAGTAGTATAAAATTTCAGTTCCCTCATATCTGCATAGCTTTCCTTTTCCCTCCTTAATCTCAACTGACTGGTGATCAATATTATTCTAAAATTACTCTATTTCTTTTTGTTGCCAATTCATTTCTAAATTTTAAAATTTTTATTTAATTTGAATCTAATGTGCTTCTGTTTGGTTTTAGGGGTTTTTTTTCCCTTCTAGCTTCAATATGAAGCATAACTCCAAAGGGCAAGTTCTAATTCCATGCATCCAACAATGTCACAAAAACTGAACAGTAAGAACACTGTCTGTACATGTATGTAACAATTTTGGCAATCAGAATCCATCAGTACATTGCAGGTCAAGAAACAGCAGCTGTTTTCTCCAAGAAAGGAAATTTTCATGTTCTAGTCAGTGATTAAATACATGCATGCAATCAAAGACTGAAAAGTGTAAAAATCTGACTTTCATTTTGTTTTAAAATAGAAAGCAAAAATGTGAAAGTCTGGGCAGGTCTGTTCCTTCACATTTGAGATGCACATGACATTGAGCATTTCTGAATTATTAGGTGGAGTTTGACATGAATGTGAGGTAGAATCGAGATTGCTTTTGAAACAAAATAATAAACACACTTTTGAAGAGCTTTCTTTATATACTCGATAAAATATAGGAACCTAATAGGTCACTGAACTGGGTTGGAAAATGGGAGTTTTGTTCTGTAGGGAATTCCTGACACCTGGAACTTCGTTTTCATTGTGAAATTGATCAAAATTCTACAAACTTGAAATTCAGGTTTTTGTTTTTTTCTTTGTGCTGTCCCTGTAGGTCTGTCATTCTTAACTTTGAAGAGGTACACAGGGGCAGAAGAGTCAGAAAAGCCCAACTGCCAGCTACAGACCCCTCTGCAAAATGTACCTGAGAGTTGTCTTGGGGATTGGAGGAAGGAAAAGCATGTCATGGCTCTGTGCCTTGCTCTGCTGTTGCTATCACTGGTAGGACATCCACTTGATTGAAACCTTCATATTACTTCCTTAAAGGATTTGAAGAGGAAAACAAAAACACATTTAGCACACTTTTCAGTAATACATCCACCACTGAGGGCTACCTTGGTGACTTGCATATGGAATGATTTTCATCCTCGTAGAAGACTAGGGAAGAACAACGCTCTGCTCTGTACAGCTGGGTTTTAAGCACTGTCTGGTATTTAAATACAAAATAATTGTTGAAATGTGAGTGTCAAAGGAGTGAGTGGGAAGACTAATTAATTACTGTTAGTAGACAGACTTTTATGTTGCATGATGGATGGAAATCTGTGTTGAATGAGTGAACAACTCTAGTGAAATGCAATGTCTCTGCAAATTCTTCATCCAGTTCAAGAATGGAGCCTTTCCAAGAGCAGAGCATTTTCAAGTTAATAGCCTATATAAAAATACTGAATGATTTCTCATTGAACTTGCTCTTTAATGATAAATTTGCAAACATGGACAGTAAAGGGAAAAAATTTAATATTATAAAAGTTGGAAAAGTAAATGAAAATCTAATTTCAATTGTAATAGTGAGACTTGAAATGTGAGTTCTTTTTTTGACAATGTAGCTGCTGCTTTGATTAAGATTTCATGAAGTATTTCTCTGTATGAATGAAGTCATGCAACCTCCTGAGAACTTTAACAAACAAAAATCAATACACAACAAACAGGCAGTTTATAATTTAGTAGGGCCCACACAGCATACACAAACCCAACAAAATAGGGAAATGAACCAATGTTTAATTGTATATAGCTGTCAATCCTCCATCTAAGAACTCAGCCAGTGACTGTGCTCCCAGACTTGGGCCAACCTCAAAATGCTGAAAGTCGTCTTCTTTGAGAGCTCTATATTAAAGGAGAAAAATAAGTGTCTCTGAGTTGGCATTAAGGTTGTAAGGCCGAATGAAACTCCAGTGGAAAAAATGTCAGCTTGGAAAACAACTCCCTTCTCTCTGCTAACATTGATTTCTGGAGCTGCCTCTGAGTTATACGACTTTTAAAGCTCTAAAACATCTTTGCCACCTCTGGTTTATGTCTGGAGATGGAATTTGAAGAGTCAAATCCCACAAGAAAGCTCTATTTGAAGCACTTCCAAACCAATCTGGAAAAAACCATAACTTCAGAGAGTTCAGGATAGCTTTTCATAAACATCAAAACATTTTTGTTCTGTCTACTGACAACTTACTGCAAGTGATTTGAGGTTAAGTCTTCAACAGTAGTAACTTAGGGAAATACCAGCATCAGACTGTGTGCAATATTTTGGGTGTTGTGCATGAGGAAACAAGAATAAGCCCACAGAGGTACATTTCCATCTCAAGTAATCTGTGACATCAGTCTGTGGTCAATTAAAACAAATATGCATATGTTGAATTCATTATTTGTAAGAATCATCTTATGTGAATATTTCTGGTTTATATTAAAATACATTGGGCCCAAGCTTAGTTGGGGGTTGAATAAAACGCTTAAAATAAAATAATTACAAAAGTAAGCACAGAAAGTGTATATAGATTTAGGAAATCACCCATTTGGCTGCTCATGAGAGTATTGCAAATGTGGTGTGGATGACTCTTTTTCCTTTTAGACATAGAAGTTGAAAAATTTGCAAAGGATGTCTACATTTGGTGTATATGAACATTTTAGCAATCTTTAAAACATCATAATCCTGAAACTAACCTATGCAGGTATGAAAACTGTTTTGTGTTTTGTGAAGAATTTCCTGGAGCAGTCAGGTCCTTTAAAACCTTTCATTTAAGTTGTATAAGTATTTCTTTCCTGCCGTTATTCTGTCCTGGTATTATTTGTCTTCTAAACACAACATTGAATTTAAGGCTTTGTTGTCTTCTGTGCTGTCAATTTCCTGTTCCTCTTGTTCCTCATCTTCTCTGTATAATGTGGAACACATGTTTTTGGGTTAACCCTTAAACTCTTGACTTCATACTTGTTTTAAACAAAGAAATATGAGTCTGTTCATTTCTAATCCACTGTAGGATAAGGTGGATCCGAGGGTATGTGAATTGCCTTTAAAGGAACTTTTGATTTTCATTTATAGGTTTTTTATTCAGAGTCCTGAAATTTTAGCATAGTTGTCTAAAGTGTGCTGAAATTAATAATCTCATTCCTCCTTCCCCTTTCTTTGGATCATTGAATGTAAATTTGTTGAAAAATGCACATTCTCTCTTGGATGGATGGATGGATGGATGGATGGATGGATGGATGGATGGATGGATGGATGGATGGATGGATGGATGCATGTGTGTGTACATATATATATAATCAGGGATATATAATTAAAGGGATGTAAATTTCTGTAACTCCCTTTCACCATGGATGAAAGGGAACAACTTCAGCAAACAACTCAGAATTGCAGCATCTAAATATATGTCCCACTTTTTCCAGTACCTGTCACCATGGCTGAAGCACAAAGTCCTAATTAAAGCTCAATAGCAGGATTTCATGACAGCAAGAGGCAGTTACTGGAAAAATTATATAAGTGGAACTAAAATAAATTAAATTTAATGGAATATTTTTCATTTAGAATGCATAAGCCTAAACATTTAAAATTTCAGCATGAAAAAAAATAAGTCAAATGTGGGAAAGACAAGTTTTTATATTGAAGTAGGTTGATATAATACAGGTAGAGATAAGAAATAGGATATTTTAATCTATTCACCTTTTTAATCTATTGGACATAATTTTATGATCAAATCCCCAAATGCTTGCACCATATGATTTCCTAAAGTGCAATTTTTCCTTCCTATTGGAAGTTTTCTGAATATTGCTACAAACCCAGAGTTTGGGGAAAACAAGTAGAAGTATTGTTGTATCCTTTGATTTTTAACCATCTCAATGAATGTTTCACTCAGGTCAATAAAAACATGATAAGACATGCCCTGACTGACTAACCAAGAAAAAACTTCTTTTTTAAGTACCCACAATTGCTCTCTAGAACCCTTAATTAAGCACCTAAACTATCTCTCTCTCAAAATGGTGAAACACCTGTGTCCCTGAGACGTCAGCAACATTTGCCCTCTACCAAGTCCTGTATTTGGTTTCACCACTGGAAAGAGAAACCTCTTTTGTGTGTCTGTCTTCGTTATAGCTGTATGATAATTAGAAAAGGACCTTAAATACAATATATGGCTACACTTTAAAATGTATCTCTATATTTATGGCAAAAAAAAAAAGAAAATAATAATGCTCCTAACTTTCAGACCTATATACCTAAGCTTCCAACTCTGCATTAAGATACCTTCATAAATATAACCTGACAAAAGCATTATTTCAAAAACAGTGGAAGTTACAGCTTTACATGTTATTTGAAATCGAGCCAGTATTACTTAAGAGCCTAAATGTAGATTTAGAACTCTACCTTTAGGCATCTGAAATCTGTGGCCACATCTATTTTAAAACATCTGCTAACATCCGGAGGAGTAATTCATGCTGATTTGAGGTCTGAATTTAAATTTCTCAGCTTTGGGTTTCCCCTTTTCTTCCCCGTCTCCCAGAACTTTGTTTAATACTTCAATCCACCTACCTCAGCCCATTTTTAAATAATATACGAATTAAAAAATAATAGGCAAATTAATGTTAATATCCACTTTTATCTAAATTCTGTTTCTGTGACTAAATATTGATTTCTCTGAATTTAAAGACAAAAGAATTGAATTTAGATACAAATAATGACAGAAACATAAATGCTCTTTACCTGTTTGTTTGTTTATTTATTTATTTATTTTAGGAAATAGCTGGGAAGGGGTATTCACTTCACCTTCTGTTCAACATCTGTAATTAAAACTTTGCAGTCTTGTATTTTAGAACAAGTTGAAGCTTTATTTCAACTCTTCTGGATAGAAGCCAAGAGGGGTGAGAGCTGGAAGAAAGACCAATGTGTAGATTCGTTTTTGTATACATATATGTGTAGATGGATGTTGTAGTCCATTTCTAACCTATTTAAGGCTTTCCACAATAAAGAAAGAAAGACATGGATTTTTTTTTTTTTTCCTCCAGAAATTGCATGAAAGAAAACCAATAAATCCATCAGCATTAAACTCTGCACTTTAATGTTCAGAGCATTCACTGTGGGTTAGGAAACTTCACTTCCAGTTATTTGTTCTGGTATATTTTCTGTTTCGTACATTTTTCAGTATAAAATGTGCCAGAAAACACTGAAGTACAGGCTGAAAAAGAAAAGTTGAGCTTGGTTGCTTAGGTGAGAGAACTGATTCTAGGATTTGGCCCACAAATCCCTGCAATCTTGAGTGAGATGAAGTGCTCTTACAGCCAGTAAAAGATTCCAGAATTTTAGTAAATAAAATTTGCTTTAAGAAAATACAGTTGTTTGATTACTTTGTAACAAACTCGCCCATTTGATTTGTAAAAAACTCCTCCTTTTGTGTGTGAATCTTAAGGCTGGCCAACAAAATTTCCTTCAAGAACGTCTAGAATATATCAGTGCAGAGTAGCACAGGAATCCCTATTTTTGTTTTGATGGTCCATATTTCTCCATATCTCTGATTTCAACATGATTAAGAATCATTGATACTTTTTCAGCTCTCCTCTCTCCCTTCCTCCCTCCCTCCCTTAAAAGTATTCTACGGAGTTATTTCATCATAATCTAGGATCAACAATAAAATAGTGATCTGACAGCTAATTTTACTGATAAGGTTATTATATCTTTAATTATTATGACTTGTTCAAACAAGATGTCATTAAAATGAACATTTAAATACATTCTTCCTTTCACATGAGGACTGCCAAATAAAATTGTGTTGAATTACAGTTTCAGCCTTGGCAAAATTATACAAATGTAATCCAATGTATAGTTTTTTATATCATGTGTTAATTTTTTAAAATGACAGTTAAATAATTAAATTGGAATGTTAACAGCAGAGGTTCTTTCTCCTGATAAAATTATGTTGCCATTAATCTCACTTCTTGCTGATGTTTTACCTGCAGTGTTAGCAGAGGTCTAAAATCCAAAGCTGAGTAGGGAACTTTAATTTTAACTTTGTAAATCTTAGAGCAATAAAAATTCAAGATGTTACTCCAAACTTCATCATAATTATGTCACATAACATTGAGATTTTAATAATGCTCTTTATTTAATGGCTCAGTGAATTCTGTACCAGTGTGGAGTTGCATACACAATACAAACTTTAATACAGTTCTATTCAATCTTAAGATATTTGAAGCTCTGAAGATCTGGAAAGATTTGTTCTGTTTTTAATTTTAGTTCATTGTAAAGGAAAATATTGTCCATCTGCCAAAATTCACATAGCCATAAATTTTACCTAGATGATGAATTAGTAAGGAGCTAAAAATATAAGACTATTCTTTTGATTTTATTTTTTTTTTCACAAAAAGAAGTTGGCCTAAATACGGCATATGATGTATTCTGAGAAACAAATTGCATAGCAGTAAAAATGTTCAGTATAAATATTTACTTGTACAAGATGCTTTTCACTGTGATTGTGTTTTATAGGCCATGCAGGAATTAGTTCAACCAACAGTGAAATGTCATCACCTCTAGAGTAAAATGTGGCAGTTGTTTAACAATGTGCATAAATGATACAAAACAGTATACAGTGAATTAAAGGTATTTAAATACTTTATTTAGTTGCAACTGTAGAGAATATTTAAGTTGGCATGATGTATTTATTCAGTTTGGACTTTGTCCAGGATGCTGCAGTTAACAATTTTAGCTCTTGTGAAATGTGCCGGGGGATATCTAATTAGCCCACTTGGTCAGCATCTTAGATTTATGTACGGTACACAGATAATACCACCAGCAGCATCTCAGTACGGCATTGATTCAGAGCGGAGCCAGAGTGAGGAATACCACCTACTGAGTGACCAACACCACTTCCTACAACAGCTGGGTTTTCCTTGGAGGTCTTCCATCCCAATTACACAGCAGGCCCAATCTTGCTTAGTTTATGAGATCTGACAAGATCAAAGCCCAAGGTGGTATAGCTACAGACTTATACTGTCTTGTGTATTTGGCTTGCTAGCAAATTTATGTCAAATACATGTATCAAATGATTTCTAGTCAGATGCATTGTTGTGGTGTGAGTGAATGTAGGAAAGAAAGAGGAAAAAAGGAATTATTCCAAAACTCAAAAGGAAATAATTTTTATATAGATATATATATATACACGTATATATATATATATGTTTGTAACAATCATGTAACCTGCCTTTGTCTTCTTCACCCTAGAAGACTCTTCAGGTCTATTCTTTCCCTCAGCATTGAGGACAGAGTGGCAATTTATATTAAATGTTTGTAACATTATTTTAATACACGTGTAAATTTTCTTTTGACTAGTCTGCTTTTCAACTCACTTTAAAATAACTGTTCAAAGCATCAGGACAGTCAGAAATGCAAACCAGCTTGGTAGTCTAAATGTATGTCCTTTTACACATTTATTTCTTCTGGAATTAATACAGATGTTATTAGTCTTCCAATACACTGCCAAACGAACAGAAGGAAACATTACTCATTTTCCCTCATAATATCCATCAGAAGGTTGTGCTGTAAGCACAGTCCACCCCTGTTCCTTCTGGGTTTTTTTTCGTTTATAGGTGTGGTTGAGGACATAGTAACTATTCCACCCATAAATAAGTAACTGGGTACCAATTATTAACTCACTTTGACAAAATTTTCCCCTGTGCCCAAAGAGATAGACCTTGACCTACGGTGTGCATCTACACGTTTATCTCTTCTAAGAAGAATATATTGGAGCATATACTCTTGTGGAAACGTATCTGTGAGAGCAATGCACACAGTCTAGAGAGCACCACTAGCCTGTCAATTGAAGAGTACAGTAGATATTTCCTAAATAACCTCTTATGTGGTCAACTTCATACTCCAGCCCCAGCTAATGTATATGGGGCATATATTTACAGTACTGAATTTTTATTTTCCAACCTCCTCTTCCTTGCATTTGAATCTTCTGTGAAAGTCATAGACAAAATTATTTCCATCTGGTATTTCCCAGATTCATCAAAGAAAATAATCAGCTAACAAAATGACTGGTAATATACTTAGCATTTCACAGTGGTGCCTCTCCTTAAATATCAATATACATTTTCATTTTCCCCTGTAGAATTTGCAGGAGAGAGTTTCAGTACCCTGATTTATATAAGTTTTATCTCAGTAATTACCTGCCTGCTCCCAAAGTCTGTTTATAATTCTTAATTGTTTACAAGTGACTATAATGAACGAGTGTTGAAGTTTCTCTGTCCATTGTTTATTCCTTGTGGCAATGAAAACTGACTGAGAGACACTGCTTTGGTATTTCTTTTCAACCTTGAACAGCATACTAATAGGCAGGTGGATTGACAGGTGGACTGATATTGGCAGGGCTAGGGGAAGGGAAAGATTGCTTGACAGAGCCTGTCTTTATGGCATGTGCACAGTGATCTCCAAAGTAAGGTATGCGTAAGTACCAATTCCTTTGACTTAAGTCTTATCTTCTCTTGACCTGTGCTTCAGTACTTAGAACTGACAAAATATATATATATAGCAGAATTTCAGTTTTCATTTTTAATGGGGAAAGTATCAGGCTACTTCAAATCATCTGCTACTCTTATTAGTACCCTCTGTGTCTCAGAGGCATTAAAAAATGTGTACAGCTATTATAAAAAATTATTTGGTTTTAGATTCAAAGTTCAGCTATGTTTAGAATGGTAGTTTTACTGTCATTGTATAGTAATGAGTCACTGTCACTTTCTGTTGCCACTATGTGGCAGATATGCAATTATTCATGTTATAAAATCTGTGCAGAATATATTTCAGATTAGCATTTTATACCTAGTTGTAAAAGCTGCTCTTCAAGTGGTGGGATTTTGGGTTTGCTTTTTTTTAGTTTTTCAGTGCATGTGTTTATTTACAAAACTCAGAACAATCCCATGCACTGGAAAATTATTCTTCAGCTCAAATTTCTTCTCTCTCCTTCTGTCTGCATACTCAGTTTTAAAAATTCTCCTTTTTCTGCTTCAGAAAGCTGAGATGTGAGAGTAGGAGGTGGTTGAGAATCTGAATGCTCAACAGCATAGGCCATAAAGTATCTTTGTTGGCACTTGTGAACCGAACTGGGACAGCACAGCTGGATCTGAACATTAATTCCTCAATAATTGATGATTAATCTATTAAAGTTTAATGGAGAGTTGATAAGAAATGGTCTGGCTGCCATGTCACTTGATTGTAAATATAGCAAGTTGCCTGGAAATATGTTTTCTTCTTTTGTCCGTCAGAAACAAACATGGAGGAAGGAGAAAGAATGAAAGAGAAAGCTAGATGGAAGGAGAAAGTATGTCTGTGACAAAAGTTTGGGTCAAGGAATCTGTCTGCACCATAGCAAGTGCAAAGCACTGGTGGCAGTCAGACAATCGCTCACACAGGCAGGCTCCTCATGAGAACTTGCCACATGAGCACCTGCTTCATTGCAATTCTCTGAAACACAAATCAGTTCTAGTGCACTCCATAGCTTACCTGAGATTATCAGATTGAGCATGCTCAACCCTTTTAAAGCACATTTTCAAAGCAGGAGTTTGGATTTTAGACAGGAAGAAAAGCCCACCACAAACCGCTAACAAAAAAAAGCCCCTTGTAATGGGTAAGTTCAGTTCTGTATTTCTTTGAGAAACTGTCGGAGGTGGAGGATTGCACGTCAGTGTGAAGTGGCAGTGTCGCAGTATGCTGTTGAAGAGCTGCACTTGATGATCAAAGCACACATTAAGGGAAATCTTAGAAAACACATGGCAAGAGAATCACTTGTAGCACAAAAAGCTGACATTTTTTATTCATCAGTGGCCTTACATGTGCAGACAGTATACCATGTTGTGGCCTTTTGTCTCTTTCCAGTCAAAAGAACAAGGCTTGCACATGCATGAAATTCACCAGTATGAATGAGACCAGTATATTTCACCACTTTTAATTTTATCTCCCACCAATCATATACCATTAGGAAATGGGGATTAGGAACATATATCTGTTCCTGTGGCAAACCACCAAAAAACACATTTGTTGTATTTGGGTATTTGTCACATTGGATGTTATAAGATAATTTAGAAAGTGTTTATCTTTCTGTGGCAGCTTGGGTAAATAACAGAATGTAACTTGAAATTGTTTCATCCCCTTCGTCTGATGTTGCTCAGTATTAGGCTGTAAGGCGGGTGGGGTATTATGCTTCCTGGGTTGGGTGGGATGCCTGACACCCAAAACTGCTGAAGTAACCAACTCTTAGAGTGTGCAAGTGAATGACTCATAATTGAGGTGATGTGTTATTCAAATGCTTCTGTTCAGAAATATCATTTCTAGTTGTATACATTTTAACTATGAAGCAACTGCTTGTTATCCATCTTCTTCACTTTCTTTCGTCACTGGGAGGAAAAATGTCGCCTAGGAAAAAGAACAATACTGATGTGTAGCTATGTTACAGATCCCAAAGGAAAGTTACTTGAATTCAAATTTTTTTAAACTTAACTGTGCTTTGCTTTCCTCTTTTTTAAGTTAATGATGTCCTTGATGCATTATAAAGTTTTATTTATTAATGCCTGAAAAAAGTTAAGCTATAAAGACTACGGAGAGTTAAAACAATATTCACAACAGTGATAGAGTGACCTAGGGTTGTTGGGTTGGTAGAGCTGCTCTTTGGGTTACTTCTCACTGTATTTGAAAAGACACAGTGGTAAGTTTTAGAGTAAGAAAAGTAATAAGAAAGCAATTGCATTCGCCATTTAAAAACAAAGAATTGTTCATCATTTGGATATAGTATTCAAAAAAGAACACAGTCTTTGGTTTGCTGAAGCAATTTTACATGGTTTTATAATTTTACAATATGTCAATTATACGTAGAATTGATATGTGATAATGCCACAAATATTTTAAATGTACACTTTAGCATGAAAAATATTATAAATTATGCTTGATTTTCGTTTTTAAAGCTGTTAGGACAATGGAGAAGTCTGAATGAAAAGCAAATCCAGTTGAAATATGACAGATTAGGTTATGATGAAAGCATGAGCCTAAGTAAATATCATGTGATTTAGAAGATTATATTTTAATAAAAACAAATATTTTTAAAGATACATATAATTCAGAAAGGAAGAAAGGATTACTAATGTATATTTATATCTAAATGCATTGGAGGGGAATTTTTTTAAGGTCTATGTGACATGATTGCAATATCTAGAGAGAGAAAAATGTACAATCCCAATCTTGCTGTTGCACCTGAGTGAAGTCATGTGCCAAGGTCTGTTTTATGTGTTTGGAGAAGTAGAGATTTCATTTTTCTATTAATCATATATCTCAGAGTATCTTAAGATAGAAAGTAAAAAAGATGTTTGACTTGTAAAACTGTAATTATAAATGGAGATAGTAATATATATTTAGGCAAAGCTTCAAAGAAATACTACTTAATTAAACAAAAACAAAGCTCTAGAATAAAACCTCACCCTGGTACAATAGACAAACGTGTATATTTACCCTGGCTTTAGATATATCAGAGCATTTATCTTGTAAAAAAACCAAACCACAAAACAACTGGAAGCTGGTGAAAGCATTCCAGGCCCTCTTTAATAAAGCACCGTTGGGTGTAGCCATACCATTGATTAACGGCTGGACATTTTGTGCACTCCTCTTCCAGCACATGTCAGGAAGCATAACAAGTATGATACCAGGTGCATAATTCCGTGTTCCAATCATTCTTTATCACTCAGTCCATGCCAGCAGTGATTCAACCTCTTCTTTGGGCTCACTTGCAACATTCAGTCTCAGGAGGACCAATGGCCTATCCAGGAGACTGAGTCCAAGACATATTTAGGCTTACTTGGGAATTTCATGCAGTCTGTGTTCTGGCCTTGCCTTCAAGTGTCTTTTTTTTTCCCCTGTTGAGGCAAATAGTAAAGCTTTATCCATGAAGCAGAGAGCTGGAAAAAATTGTTTTCATCTTGCAGAAATATTACATCAAGATGGTGGCTGTGTGAGTGGAACAATAACAGATGCACAAAACTTGTTGACTTATGTAAGACAGAGAGGAGACCAAGGACAGATTTGTGGAAGTAAAACTCACTAATCAGGAATACATTTGGATTTGGGGGTTTTTTAACCTCAAATCTTTTCTGTAAACATGAAAATTAATATGTTACATTAGATAGGCAGGCATTGGTATGATACTGGGCATCAAACATCTTATTTCCACCTGAGCAATAATTTTCTATTCTTTTAATGATTACATTTTTTTGATATCTAATTTGTATGCAATGATTCTGATCTTATGAACCAAACAGTAGCTACACAAGTTGCATATCATTAATCATATTTAAAAATCATGTAAAATCTTCATACTTAGAAATGTTTTTGGAAAAACCTGTTCCAAAAGGAAAGGTAACCCTGTTACAGACTAGCTACATAGCAGCTTGACAAAGTCTGCAACAAAAAATCAGTCAGAGGCCGACCAGATTCAGATGCCACTGCTGGAAAAGCAAAATCTATAAACTGGCATCTGGGTTCTTCATCTGCCAAGCTTGTCCCCTGAGTGGTTAAATTGTCTGGCTCCTGTGCATGAACTGACAGGGAAAACAAACCAGAGCGGCCTATGTTTGACATCACCAGTAACATAGTAATGTCAGATCCATCTTCAATGGAGTATAAAGACTTCTCAGCTCTCACTGATCACCTGTGAGACTGAAAAAATTTCTGAACTCAACATAAGTCTGATTTTTGGCCACCCATATTCTAAAATTGTTCTAGTAATGAAACAGTTGAGGCTTTAGATGGATTTCAGTAACCTTTCCAATTTTCTATTTTTTAAGGGGTATTGTTGTTGTATTTTGAGTGTCAAAGGCAATGAAAAAGTTCTTTATAAAACTCTGTACTTCTGCAGAACTGAAAATTGGCTTGAAATCTCTACATTTGACATTCAGCACTGTCATCAAACCCCACCATTCTCAAATATGAAGGTATATAAAATTTCTGAGAACTATTTTTAGAGGAGGTTTAGATAAGACAAGAAAAGAACATCTAATTTCTTTGCAACAGGGATTGAATTTCTTCCTGTAGCACATATGAATAATGACATTCTTGCATAACTTTGGCCAAAAGTTCCTGATGTGATGATACAGTCATGGAACTGGACTTCTCCATGGGAAGGTATTAGATAGTATTAGAAGTTGTTTTACAAAAGCTGAACATCAATTTTTCCTACAGGGAGTTTTAATATCCTTTCTCATACAAATTAAAGTTTTGAGAGGGAAAAAAATTGCCTTTCAATCATTAACATCACAGTGGAAGGGAGAAGGCTTCCTTCTAAAATGGTGAAAGCAGTTAGAGTCTGCAGGTCTTATAGCTGGCCAGGATTTGTTTATGTCTTCTCTACCAGAGGAAGAGGTTTTCTGACTTCTTTGGTCTCAAAGAACCATCTGAAAATTTCAGTCCATACCTTTTCATTAGTATTATCTTTCATCACTTTTATTTTTTTTTCTGTCAGTCCTTCCCTTCCTAAATTTATCCTAATTGGTAGTAGCCCTCTGAGCCACTTCCTTGTGTGTTCATCCTTTCTTTTGCTAGGACAATGGCCCCAGCTCTCTTGGTTTCCTGCTACAATGTAGTTTTGATTCTCCTCATTGTTATGCATTCTGTGTTCAGGCTTGAATTCAGCTCTCCTGAATGTGCATGGCATGAACAGATAACATATCAGATGAGTTCTCGGTAGTGCTGTGTACAAAGACATTAATGTCTACCCATCCTAGAATACATCTTCTTTTCCTTTTATTTCCCCCTACAGTACTTTGTTAGATCAAGTTCATTTTGTGGTGGATAAACAAGCATTGGTCTTCTGCTTCCTCACTTGCTTGAAGCTTGGCATCTCGTTTGTCTGTAGCACGTATTCCTGTTAGGCCCTAAGGGTGCAGTTCGTATCCTATGAACACTTGAATTTCATGCTTTTCGCATTACTCCTCAATCTTCTGCATTTACTAGGCAGAGAAACCAATCAGTGCAAGTGTCCTGCTTACAGACAGATCATCCTCTGTGCAGACCATGTTTTCTCAATTTGTATCACCAGCTGTTTCAGGAACAAACCATTATTTTTTACCAGAATCATTTATAGAGCATCCGAGCAGCTCAATCGGAAGGCTAGCCTTAGGTTTGTCCCCATTTGATCCAATAGTTTCCCTGTCAGTAAAATTTACTGTAGTCTTCCTTACAGCTTTTACCCTATTTTTACTATCTCCTAGCTTCTCTAAATACTTAATAAATTCTGATATAACGGCAAATTCCATATTTAACTTTGTTTTTGTTTAAATGCTATTATGAAGACTTGGGATAAAGGGAAGTGGTTTAAAGTTATTTTGTTGACTGAGGCAAATTCTTTTTCTTTACAAGAGGAAAATAACAGAAATAAGTTATTTAATTTGCTGGTCACCCTTACACTTTTCTCTAACTAGACACTTAAGGTCTGTGTTCTGATGTCTGATCAAGGACTGTTTCATTGCATTCATCTTTGCTGCAAGTATTTTGTGAGGCTGCATGCAACAAAGGTTCTCTTCAGCATCCCATGATTTTCAAGAGAAAGTGGCAGTATGAGTGTCTGTTATGTGTCAAGAGCCCTTCAGAAGATTTAAGAGGGAGGCAACTTAAAAGTAAAGGTTGCATGCTTTTCTTCTCTTGAAGAAAAAATGGTGACATTTAGGTATTTGAAAATAAGTAAATGAGGTAAGTAAATTAAATTTAAGGAAATTTCAGTAAGTTTCATTTGATCAAAATTCTTTTTTTTTTTCCCCTGCGGGAAAAAGAAAAGCCAGTTAAAGAAACTAGGATAATTATTCACTTTTGAAAAGAGTTTTTCAGTGTCACTTATGACAAGTTTTACTGTACAGGCTTTGGTAAAAATTACAGCACTGACTAGAATATGCTCTCATTTTTCCAAGTTCACTTTTTAAAATTTTAACAAAATTATGTGATTATGAAAGAAAAAATATGTGTAAAATATCTGTGAGGATTATCATTGATGTAATTCCAGTACTTTATGAAATATGTTCATTTCATACTGGATATTTAATACCATTTGTGCAACCACTCTATAGTGAACTGTGCAAGCTCTCCTAAAACAGTACATTAAACCAGCCTTAAAATATGATTCTTTAAAGTGGGCTGTGAGGAAGGAGGAGTGATGCAGATGGAGTTATGTCATGGCAGGATGTGTTTCAGCATGTCCAATAGTAAAGGGATATGTAAACTCTTCTCATTAGCTGTGAACTTTTTGAACCAAGGACCTGTTCTCAATGCTCTATGAAGACCCAGGCACATTTATGGAACCATATAAATGCTTCAGGATAAAATGGCTTAGGTCAGATTTTTTTCCTTTCACTTTCTATCTTAGATTTATTATCTTAAACTATTTTCTTGCTAAACCATTCAAATTACTTNAAAAAAAAAAAGGAGTAAATAAACTTATGGAAATTGAAGAAAGGGTTGTCTGTGGGATTGCAGACACAACTGGTTTTCCCTTTAAGATTTAATTTTCCTTCTGCCTACCTTATTTAAGAGTTCCAGTATTAGCATTTATAGACTAAGGTATTAAGGGCTCTACTAATCTACCTTGCGAAATACCTAATTTGTTTAGCTTCAGTGCACAGAAGCACAAGAGAGTTGACACAGGGCTCTCATATAAGTTTTACTACTTCTGACAACACAAAGCACCTCTCGGATGTTAATACACTGTGGGGCTTTAAACCTCATGCATTTTGCAAATATGACCTGAAAACAAAATTCTGCTTCTTATAGGTTTAAGTACTCCATTTCTTTGAAATTTGTAAGTTAAAAATGACTGGATTTTTTTTTTTCAAATATTAATGAAAAACACTTGCCCAAAACTTCCTAGAAATCATTTGTTTTACCTGTAAAATATAAACTACTTGCTAATGTTAATGTTCATTTATTAACTTGTTTTATTGAGAAGTTAAAATGCCAGAATTTTCATAATTTATACGACAAATCTACCTTATAATTTCAAGTTAAATACTTTTGTTCTGGAGTTTTGGGTTTTATCAAACTGTGTTTTTCCTAAATTGTGAAAATAGGACCATAATGAAAAAAAGTAGGAGTCTAAACGAGCAAATGAATATCTACCTCAGATCCTGATTTTAAGCGTCTAGTTGAAAAAAATACAGGTTAAAAATTTTAAAGGCTCTTTTAAAACAGCTATTAAAAATACAAAGGTAAAAAGAATAATGATGTTCAATTTTCCAATAGTTTAGGATGGGATTTAGTTAAAGACCAAAAAGCATGCAATTATTCAATGCACTAGCTTATTTTATGTAAGTAATGATTGGGCCATGAAATATTTCTCTGGATTTATTCCAGGAAACTTCTCAGCTATACATAAAAAATGTGCAACAGTTGCACCACCCATTTTCCCTATGGTTTCTATCTCCAAAGAAGGTAGAAAAATTTATTGTCTTAGATCTGAAAGTTGCCAAGCATACCTTCCTTTGGGAATCATCTTCATTACTGTAATTCTTAGAAGCTCAAGTCACGGGCCAATACTCCCTGGTGCTAGTCACTGTACAAACAAATTATGTATAGCTGTGTTTTTTCTATAACGCCAGCCAAGACCAAATTAATGAAAATAAACAACTGTAGCTGTATCTGTTGTAGACTAAAAGCCAGAGTACTAACATCATTAGTCTTCTGTAGGAATTACGGCATGAAATAAATAAAACAATGCAATGAATTGAGTAGCCTAGAAGATCTAGTATCTAGACAACAGAGCACCGTGCCAATTTTTACATCTCAGCTTTAATATATGCTACTTTGAATTTTATGTTTTCTCTCAATGTTGCTTTTTCAGGGTTTTTTGAGCAACTGTGACTTTCAGGGTGGTTTGATAGATGAATGCACGCTAATTTTCTTTGAATGTCCTGGCAGCATTAGAGGGGAACCACTTAAGTCTCTGAAGCCACTATCCTACCCTGCTCCCTGGTGGAGGGAGTAGAGAAAGTGTCCCCAAGAAGTCAGCTTTAGCTAGTCAGATTATTCACAGTTGTTTGTGGCTCATACATTCGTGATGGAGCAGAAGATGACATCTGATGTCATCTTTAAAATGCAGGTTAAGTTCATTTGAAAGAAAGCTATAAAGCATAATTTAAGAAAGGCTCTGTGTTCTCCCAGAGTTTATAATCATGAAAAGAAATCAGAACAAAAGCATAAAAAGATTGAATTACAGCAGGTAATTAAAACAAAATGCTTAGTATGCTAGTCCTGTCTTCCACTCCTACTCAGTCTGAATGATAGTTTATTTAATAAGCAGTCTTATTGAAGTGGGTTGGTTAGCCATTGAGTGAGGGCTATTCTATAGAAGGAAGCAGCAGAATCCAGCAGGTGATGAGTAAAATGTAATGCTTAATCCTTATAGCTTGCTAACAATTGAGCCTTTGGCTACATCCAAAGGTGCTCAGACATATTTTGGAATAAATATATATTTTCTATCAGCTTGCTGGGGTTTTTTTCCCCTTCCTGTTAAAACAGTTGACTTACATAGTCTGCAGAGGTCTTTTGCTCGGACACACAATGACTACTTAGTTTCCTTTCTTCTTTTTCCATTGGGCAGAGGTGAGAAGCTACCAAGCCACAGGTAGACCTAGCACGGGCTTTGAAAGTTTTGTAAGTATGAAATGCAGGAAGCTGTCACCCCTGAACAGGCAATAGGTAAGTACTCAAGCAGTACTTTCAAGCTCAGATACACATTTAGAAAGAAACGCCCTGCCCGATGAGATCCTGCAGATATACTCTTCAGGGCACAAAGATGTCTAATAGGTTCTTGTAGATAGATAAGAGCAAACACATTCATTGTGAACTAAGTGCTTGCCCTCTTATCTAAAATTATCTCTGAGATGCTTGTGCAGCTTTAATTATTTGTCTTCTCACCACTGATGTATTTGTTTAGTGCGAAAGTGCACGTCCCGTAATGTTAATTGGGAAAATAAAGAAATTATGATGAACTGCATGCACAGACTCCATCATGTCTTCTGAAAACTACGTCAGAATCAACAGTGTCATATTTCATAGCAGCAGACAGAAAACAGCTTTTCAAGTCATTAGTAAACTAAATGTCATCATTTTCCCTGTAGGAAAGAGCTGTACCATCATGCCAAGGAAAAGGGCAGTTTTGATGGCTAAAGAGTATTTAAGATTTGCATTGAGAAATAGATTTTATTTCCAAATGAACAGCAGAGGACTAGAGTTCTGAGTAATAGAAGCTTCTTTTAGGTAAATTTTATGAGAAAAAGAACTGTGAAAAGTTATAACAATATGTACCTTTCAATACATTCTGCTCAGTGAATGCATAAGTGCCTTTGAATCATTTATGCATACATGCAGGAAACTGATAAATTTTGAACAAATTTAATTGAAATCACCCCTGCAATGAGTCTGAAGGAAGGATTAAATTTAATGGTCTCACAGAGTGTAGTAAGGTAGCACTCCACTGCCGACTCTGAAGTCTATATGTTTTCCCAATAAAAGATTCTATACCTCAATCAGCACATGAATGTGAGTTTAATCACATCTGAGAATGAAAATCACTCTGTTTTTTGCAGTAATGAGACTGAAGTAATGAGACTGGTGTTGAAACAGACAAATCACAAAGTTTGTTTTCACTTTAATGATATAAAAAGACATAGGATTTGTTTCCCACATGATTTTAAGTGAATTGTTGTCTTGGATCTCAAGCCATATATCAAGGTACCATTTAAAAAATGTGAATGGAGATGAACAATATAGGCATTTTTTGGCCTGTCCTTGAGCCTCCATTGCTCTTACTGGAATGTCCTGGTTACATGTGGGTGCAGATACATCTTCAAACGTTCATCATCCTTGTTGTACTATTCATGATTTAAAGATGCATGGTCTCATCCTATATCCCTCATTGTGTAGTCTTTTATTTCTGGCAGCAGCTTTTGTTGGCTTGTAGCAGAGTGTTGTAGTTAAGTATTGTGTCCTCGCTTCTGTTGGAACTCAGGAGAACACAACGCTATGAGTATTTTATTGTTACAGGGTATATATATTCTTTTATTTTATTATTATCTTTCTTAAATATTTCTGACTCTGTTGTGCTTCTGAACTGGTTCCTGTGTGATGGCCCTTTAAAGTAAATTTCTCCTAGCTGACAACTGACTGGATTCCAGTCTCTGGTGTCCAGTATGAAACCCTCTAATCCAGTTCACAAAAGCACTATGGAAGCAGAAAGGATGCTGATGTCTGTGAGAAATGTGCTTTGACCATTTAGACAGTCTGTGCTCTGAGCTCTGGATTTACGCAACAGCTAACTACTCTGCTAAATTAGATTGTACTTGAGGAGAGCATCCAAAAGAGCAATTTTTGCTCTCTAATGTAACTATACCTCAACTTCTCTTGTGTGAAATCAAAATAGCAGTCCCAGCTCTTTGCAAAAGTATTGTGAAGATAAATTAATTAATCTACGCCAAATTAAGATAAATTAATTTATGCGGTGAGGAATGCCATGGAAAATGCTCATGAGGAAAGTAATAATTTTATATTCAAGAAGGGCTTGAGTTAAAGCTGTGTGAAGAATTGATTTTTCACTTCATTGGCTGACCTGAAAAATTGTGGAAAAAATCAATTTTGGACCAACCTGAAATGATTTTCTCCCGTTTTTCTCATGGGAACATAAAGATAGGAAGTAATATATAAGTTTTATTTCAAATAAAACATCTAATTTGTCTGGAAGTAAAAAATTTCATTGTAATCTTAACTATTCATATCTTCTTACCAAATTGCAGGTAGGTACTGTGAGAGAAATTATCCCTTCCAGCCTAATTATTGAGAGTTTATTTTGAACATAGACTAGTAAGTGTTGGTTTGGTGGGTTTGTTTGTTTGTTTGTTTGTTTGTTTGTTTAAGTCCCTATCCCTCCTTCACTGGTGAAATGCAGTTGTGGGTGAAAAAACTGTGGATAAAATGGGGTCTAGTTAATAGCTGTGGTGAATCACGTTCGGTGGGCATGCAGATGGCTGTATTGGCTTAAGCACAAAAATGATGATTTTGTAGACACAACATCACCATACTTCAGCATCTTCTGCTTTAGTCTTCACAATTTTGAATATTCCCGCTTCACCTTTTCACAGTCTATTTCAATGTCTAAGTGTTATTTAGGTAGTTGCCAGTTGTCCTTCCCAACCACATCTGATCAGTGCAGCCATCACTTCAGTATAAATACTTCAATGGCCATTAGATAGGTGCCAACGTTGTGACAAGTTCCCAATAAAGTTATTTTATATATTATAAAATAACACCAATTTGATGGCACACAGCAATTGCACTATGCAACCATGTGAACAGTCTTGTACATTAACCTGTGAGGTTGCTGGTCTACCAGAAGCTCTGTCAGGGACAATTTGGTGTAACACCCATTTCTTGATGATGCATGCACTGTCTGTATGTCCTCTATATCCTGCTCCATTAGCAGTGTGGACAAGCAAAAGAACTTCAGGGTATCTTCAGTCTGGAAAATTCAAGCTTAGGCTGACATTATACTCTCTCACTGGTATAAGACTCTAGTTTCAATTAAACACTAATTTATTTCAATTAAATACAAAATTAAATGTAAGTGATGAAAAGTATGCCTTCAACAATGAGTGGGTAAAACAAAGCACTAGACAACTGCTGTTAAATAAACACTGTTTTAAAATTTTGTCAATGACTGTGTGAGGTATAGTACCAGAATACTTACTAGGGAAATGAAATGAAGCAGCACAGGTAACAGGGTGCAAGAACTCAGAAAATACACCTGTTTTAAAAAAAATATATCTCTATGTCCTACTGTGGCTTTTTCTATGGCTGATTATTACAACTTTTTGGAGTCTTGCTAGTTCCTTTTCAAATGATGTACCAGCGTCACAAACTTTGTTTCTTTACTTTTTGGTACGAGAGAATTTTTTTCTAATAATTGGAAAAATACTGGACTCAGTATGAAGTTCTCCACTGAGGGGAAGGGAATGTATTTTAAGGTCTTCTCTAATAACCTTATTACACTGGTACTAGTGTTTACATATCATGTGCAAAATATGTAAGCAGAACCTTGTCATAGAGTTGCATGTATGTGTGTTCACTTTTTGTCAGCACTCTCACCATTCACAGCAGTATTTGCAACAGACAAATTAGTAGCTTGTTTGGATTTTATTCTTTAGCATTACTTGTAAGGAGGATGGCAGATTTAAATAATTCTTCCATATATGTATTTTTTCCTGAGAACTCCTCTTGATAGTGTTCTCTGTCTCATTGATCAATTAGAACTGTGGTATTTATAGATGTTGATTGGGTTTAACTCATCAACTGAGATGAAGAGCTGTGAAAAAGGCTGTTGAGCACCTCCACTTTGGCAACTTTGGTATACAAGAATCCTTGAAACAAGAAACCATATTCACTTAGAGTGGCAGAATCTGTACAAAATCTGTATAATCTTTCAGTCTACCAAATTACCACAACTGTTATCCTCACAATCAGGGCTACACAACCTCTTCCCTGCCCTGGTGCCAGAGACAGGCGCTTAGTTAACACCAGTGTGCTGTGTAATCTGTGTGGTCTTCACAGACTGAAGAGCCACAGTTTAACCGCAAGTCCTAACTGATATTTTCATTGCAAGCACTTGTCCAGAGAGAGCTCACATGAGGTGAAATTAATTTCACAATTCTAAATATTTACTTTTCAAACTGAAGGTAGGCTGTATGTTATAGTCTGAATCTGATTCATGCTACTCCCTACAGTTCTATGATATGCAAGAGAACAGATGAGTCCTTGTGTTATGACATTGAAAATTAATGGCAAAATATTTTTTCCACTGATCTGGAATCCAGTGAAGAATTCCAAGGATTATACTTATATTAATGTCGAGTTGACTCTACTGTCCCTCAGGCCTGTTGAACTGAAGAGGCAAAGAACTACCTGGACTGAGCTCTGACTTGCTATAGGGTAATAAGTCTACATCACAAAAGCTGGCAGTCACCTGCATGGACATTCACTAAGATGGAGTTCAGGGAATTTCCTATAACCATGTCTTTTTTTTTTATTTTATTTTTCCCAGAAGATGAACTGGAGAAATCTCAGAATGAAGAGCTGTTGAGAAAGGTGTTAGAGCAAAATGTTTATATGAATCAAAACACATTACTAGGATAAGTGGAATTAATCAAAGAGTTCAAAAGGATCTTACATTTTAAACTTAAAAGATACTGATATGAACTATCGATTCCTTAGATGGAACAGAATATTACAAGAAAAGAAGGTGTTAAGGTTGAGGTCAGTCCTCAAAAATAACTTAAAAAGAGAATTCAGGGATCTTTTGATCAGTCTCCAGAAAGAAAAATGTGGACTTCTGATTTTCATAGAGGCAAATTGTTAAGCAGAGAAATGTCCCTAAACCACACATTAGAAGATGCTGAATGGGGGAATGAGGCCAAATATCTCTGTTATCTGGTATATCATTTCAGAGACAGGATATAGGGTAAAGTAAAGGTCTGCATCTCTGTGTGGAGGTCATTCCTCTGTATCTCTGGTATCAGAACTGCTTTGTCTCTATAAAGCTTTAAAATAAGTAAATTAAAAGGTCAGTACCTTTCTAGTCTAACCTATGACTTGTTCTGGGGTTTCTCTCCAAATCCTAATGTAGATGAACAATCATCAATGTGATATTTAATGAAGAACAGGTGAGAACATGTTGCCTTTTCGGCTCATGAAAATATGAGGTAGATACAGCAGTAAAGGGAAAAAGAGTATTTACCTCGGTTTTAATAGGATCCTAGGTGCACGGCTCGTCAAAGGTGGACACACGCCAAAAGCCCACGAACACCCGAAAGCCCACGAACACCCGAACACACCCTGTGTAACTCATATACAGTTTTTATGGGCCTTGCAGATTAGTATATCTGTCTAAAATCCCCCAATAAGAAACCTAGTAGTTGAAGTAACTGTCCTCCTATTCTAGTTATCCCCCCTAAATGAGATTACAGTCCAGATTACAAAACATGTTCCAGAGAGAGAGACTCCATCCAAGGTTGGAGCCTCCAGTTCTGAGATAGTATGGAGCTGTTCTACTGTGACTGTTTCATCTTCCCGCTTTTGCAGGACCCCCAAACTAGGCTAAATATCAGACTAGAAGAATGATAGGTATGTGGGACTAAGATACAAGGAGTGTGTGTGTAAAGGGTACAAGGAAAAAGAAAGGGTATAAAATGTACAAAATGTATAAAAAGGGTATAAAAAGAAAAGACATAAAATCATCAGGCACCAATGTGTAAATGGGTGTGCTGGTTTTGTGCTGGAAATAGTGTTGATAACTCAGCAATGTTTTTGTTACTGTTGAGCACTGCTGACCCAGAGTCGAGCCCTTTCCTGCCTCTCACCCCATCCCACCAGGGAGGAGGCTGGGGGTACACAGGAAGGTGGAAGGAGACACAGCAGGGACAGCTGACCCCAACTGACCCAAGGGACATTGCATGCCATATGGCACCATGTGCAGCATATAGATCTAGGGGAGGAAGAAGGCAGGGGGAACATTCAGAATTGGTGGTGTTTGTCTTCTCAAGCCTTGGAGCTATGGTGTGCTGCAGCCCTGCTCTCTGGGAGATGGCTGAACACCAGCCTGCCCATGGGAAGTGGTGAATGAATGCCTTGTCTTGCTTTGCTTGTGTGCACGGCTTTTGCTTTCCCTGTTATATTGTCTTTATCTCGATGGACAAATTTTCTCTTACCCTTCTGATTCTCTTCCCTATGCCACCAGGAAAAAATGAGAGTGCGACCGTGCAGGGTTTAGTTGCCAGTTGAAATTAAACCAAAACAATCGACTAAGTGAAATTGTTCTCGGCTGACAGTGCAAAACCTGTGAAAAATCCTGAGAAACCTCCCACTGATCACATGACTACAAAGGAGAAAATAAATGTCCTAAAACTTAGAATGTTAATCTATCCAGCTGATGCCGAGAAGGAATTGTCATTACGAGGGAGAACACAAAGAATTTGAAACAGATAAAAATACTTTCATGCTGAAACTGAAAGAAAGCATCACAAACTTTGCAGATCAATGCCATTATTTAATTTCAAAGACTGCAAATAAATTTTCAGTGCTTCAGGTTTACCACTAGCTCTACTCTCAAGCCACTAAATTAATAAGCCAGACATACTGTTTTCAAAACTAGCTAGTTGGGATTTTATGGCTTGCTGAATAGATTCAGGAAACCATCCTGTATAAAGTTCCTTTATCCTTAAAGTGATTTAACTTCTTTGCAGTGCTTTTCTACAAAGTCAATCCAGTATGTGAGTTCCTACAGAGAGCACAAATTGTCTATGAGCTAGCATTTACACAAATAATTATAATAAAAAAATTAGGTGGTGGTTTACTGAAGGTTATAATGGGATAAGTTGAAAGAACCTCAGAATTGCCTTTGATTGGCTTCAGGAATAACCATCTTAGCAGACTCACTTCTCTTTATTTCACTCACTGACTAAGAGTCGGAAAAACTGACTTGCACTGGCAGGCTGAATTTGAGTGCCAATATAAATCGTTCTGGCCTTGTTTTAGACTACCTCAGACTTTCTTTCCCTTGGAAACACTTTCAGATTATAAATACTAATGAGACTGAGGAACAGATTTAACACTTACCCTGGCACATTTCTTATTAAACTGTTCAGAAAACAAGTTCTGTTTCTTAGATCTTTGAGTAAACATTCCATTGATTCCCACATTTTTTAAAGCACGCAGTCATAATCATAGAATTGACATTTTGGGTTGGAACGGACCTTAAAGATCATCCAGTTCTAACTCTCCTGCCAGGGGCAGGGACACCTAATTCATACTTAGTGCATATTAGACTTGTTATCACTTTATCATCTTTTCTATTAGAATTTTTAAGAATTTGGTTCTTGTCGCCTTCATATACTTAACGCTAAGCTTTAATTCATATCATACCTTATGAAACCACAATTCTAGTAATTTCCGTGCAAGAAACAATAACACATAAATTACATCTTGAAGCATGGTAGCATTTTATGTGTATATTTTAAAGAGAAACAGCTGTAGATCTTTTAACTTAACATTGTAACAAAATAGAATTTGGGCACTTTTCTTTTTTTCAACTTCACAGGAAAAGTCATAGGAGAAGCAGACAAGTCAAAAATACTTGCATGATCTTATATCCTTCCTTATGAGACAGAGATCTAGAACTTTTTTGGGGGAAAAAAATGGAATATCATTCTTCAAGAGCAATTAAACTTTTTGTTTGGCCTCACAGACTCTTTTCTTTGACAAGCCAATTTCAATGAAAAGGCCTCATCAAATAAATAAAAGCAAATATGACTTTCTTATGTTTTCCAAGTCTAAACATACTTAGGGGAAGTTTAAGCTTTTTTTTTCTGAAAAAGACGTCTGTCATGAAGTGTGAAGACTGAAGGATCACTTGAAACAGGAAAGGAGTGTCTCAGGTTTACAGAGGAGAGATTTCTTTCAGGGAGAAGGTTATGGGATCAGTGCTTTTCCTCTAAATCCATGCTCTCTCCAGTAGCATGCCTTAATTTCATCCTGTAACACTTGAAGAGACTGAGGGTCTCAGCTACATTCAACATCTGGAGTACCACTGAAAATTGATTTTGAAAACTACAAGCAGTGCTATGCTGATATTCAAACATAAATTAGGTTAAACAATTTTATTTCACAAGTCTCTTTGCATGTGTTTTGTACAACTGTGAATAACACTTTTTTATTCTTCTAAACATCTTATCTCTTGCATTAGGTTCTTTTATTTTGCCTTCTCTGTGATTCCAACCTTCATTGCAGTTTATAACATAAAGCTGGTTTACCTTCTCCTCATGGGACCTTTTAAAGTTTTTTTATGCCCTTCTCCCTCTCCTTGGCACTATACTGGTATGTGTACACACTCATCTCATAATATGGTTGTCCACCTGTGCAGTCCTCCCCACACAACCAAATTAAATATCAGCCCCTCATTAATCCTACTGTCTCACTCTTTGGGTCTACAGCAACGTCAACAAGCTGTACCTGCAGTGTATTTGCCAGAAAGAAAATCAAATCTACACCTTTTATAGGAAAAGGGTTACTCTAGATTACACACTTGCTAAAAAAGAAGCCCTTGTCTCTAGAAACTAAATTACTCCAAAATCACAGTAGTAATTTTTCCCCCACCCATGCCCTTGCACAATTAACAACCATATCCAACATGAAAGGGTGGGTGGGGTAAGAAGGGATTCTTGCAAAATTCCCATGAAAAATAATTCATACAAAGCTACCCAGTCTTGAAGCAGCAGATGAAAAGTATTCACTGTGAATAGATCCTTCGGGATTTTTTTTTCTTAAGTTTGGGGGGTTTGTTTGTTTGTTTGTTTGTTTTTGTTTGTTCATTTGTTGGGTGGTTTATTTTTTTTCCCTTCTTAAATTGCCCTTTGTGGTGATGGCTTGGGGCTTGAGCTAAAAAACTGAGAACTTAACTTTTGCAGCTTCATTTTTACATTACAGTAGCAGACACTGTTATAAACACAGTTGCCCTCTGAGGGGTTACTGAGCCCAGCAGAAAAAGTACAGCTAGTACAGAAACACAGTAAATTCCAAATGCATTACTTCTTCGCTTCTCCTTTCCAAATACAAAACATTCAACTACATCGGATTCTTTGATTTTTGATAACAGGGCTCGGTTTCTAAATGTAATATGCCCCAGGTTACTTCGTAAGTTTTCTTGGCCTGTGATCAGGAGCACACCTGACAGATGCAGACTACCTCTCCTGTCACCTTCATGTAATCCTTCATGTTTTGTATCAAAGAATTCCTCCAGCAGTTGAAAGCAAATTTATCCTCAAAGGTATTTATGACAAATACAATAATTCTTTTTAATGCAGGGACTGTTTAATCCACCAACCTATTAAGTACAGTATACCTCCAGCAAACAACCATTACTTCTCATTACCATATTGCACTTAAAAATACAATTAATCCTTTAATAGGAACCTAAAATACATAGTTTCCTCTATGCAGCACCTCTCCCGATAATAATCTGCAGAAAGTGGTATCCAAAAGTTAATTAAAAGCAAAGTGTTCTTACATACTAGGCTTCCTGTTCAGACACACAATGGCTTGATGTTATTGGTGCTTTCACTGATTAAAAGGATTTACAATACATAGTTTTGGGAAAAAAGCTCTATAATTGCTGCTAATTGCCTTCATTTCTAGATGGTTGGATATATTTCACATGGATCTTGTTTAACTGTGCTAGATATTTTCCAAGCATATATATTAAACTTTTGCTTTTATTAACTCAAAAACTAACTACAAGTTTCTTTTCTTCCTTACCTATTACTCCACAAACTATTTTAGTAAAGTGTTTTCTCATAGAAAATGATAATTATACTTAAATAGAGAATAAAAATAACTTTTTGATTAAATTTACAGGCTTATGGTTCAGAAAATATGGTTTCTATTCTCACTTACACAATGTATTTTCTGTGTTATTGAGCATGATCACAGCTACTTTCCTCCACCTTTTACTCTAGAGTGCTTGTTTCTGAAAATGTCTTCTCCTGTCAAATTAGAGCTAATCAAGAATAGTGACAAAAATGCTGTTAGAAAAGGTATAATGCAAAAAAAATTAATATTGAAACAATCATATGAATCAAATTATTATAATTATAAGTTCTAAATAATGTATTTTATTTTGTGTAAATAACCTCAGTTAATACATTCTGGCTTCTTGAAGCAGAGAACATAATTTTGCTCAGTTTCTATTTACAATTAAGCTGACTTCTGCTGTTTTGGCCTCCCGCTTTTACTGGACTAGTGAACGTATAAATTGATGCTGAAGCAATTGCTTGTGGTGTGTCTTAAAAGATAAATCTAGGTATTGAAAGACCTACTTTTTAACCATAAGTCTCTCTGGTTTGAAACAGAAACCCAACCCAAGGTTTTTCTCATACAAGTGGAGCATATACTGCTTAGCTGGTAAGTGGATGTTGGAGATTAAATTCTGTTCTGCTGAAGCTATTTTACCGTGAACGTAATGAACACATGACATCAGGACTTGGTGGGTTTGTGTGTGTTTCCCCCTGGGAAAAAAGTTGTCAGCAAGATGGGTCTCAAAGGCCAGTGTTGCACAGGTGAGCTACACTAATGAGTGGTGTCTTGCACTTAGAACTTGAATTTCAAAGTCTCATAGCCTGAAGCAGGTTTGCCAATGGTGATAGACCCTAGGACTACTTTACCAAGTACGTACAATAGCAATGGGTCTGTGATATGCAGCCACTGGTGCCGAGAACCCAAGGCCCATGTTATGGAGATGTTTCGGGGAGGGTTATTAACACTGGGTCTAGTCTGTCTCCTGTACTGGACATCTCTTGCCAGCTGAAGGATGTTAGATACATTCTTGGAGTGAATATTCCAAATTAGTTTCATTTGAAATGTGTAGTCTGTGTGCTCTGATCCTGCTCTGAGCCTGCTCTGTGCAGTAGGGGGTAGAGACATTGACTCCATCATATTTTTGATAGTAGATAGAAAAGAAAAATGTTTAATTTCAATGCACATTTTTTCATTGTAATTGTTTACTTAGCACAATTTTTGAATGACGGCAGGGTACCTACACTCTGCTGTCTGTAAGAATAATAAAAAGAAAATCAAAAAACATGCACAACTGTATCAATTAAAGTTATTTATAATTATCTTGAGAATTCAAGGTAGGGGTCAGCATAGAAATGTTACTTCTACTGTCACATTAATAACATTACTATTCTCTTCTGGCTTTATTTTTGTTAATTTTGATTCTGAGAAGCCAACAATATTCAAATGCATTAGATTCTTTAGGAATCCATCTTCAATTATGAAAATGGTCTGTTAGCAGCAAACATCCTAAACTCTGAAAGTTTTTTTATGCCAGGAGCCAGAGCTATATGAAAAGTGCATGGTTGGCTGATTTGGCTTTTATGTTTTAAAAAGCTGCCCTGAAAACCTTCAATATTTGGCAAGGTCTCCCACCATTTAGCAGATTTGAAGACATGTTTCTCAAAACATGTTTTCACCTGTTTTGTCAATGCTTTTAAATTTTTAACATGTGTACTACAACTTTTCAAAGACATAACTTGTACAGTAAATTTTAATTCAATTTCTGAAATGATCAGGAAGCAAAACACAGAATTTCAAAATTCATCAAGTAAACATATCTAAGTACAGATTTTAACACATAATTACATGATTAGTAGCTGATGACCACCAGTTTCACAGAATATGAAGGGCTATATAACCAAAAGAGTTGAGGATTCTAGTTGAAATTAGTCTTATTTAACTAAGAATCGGCACAAACATGCTTTGTAGTTCTGTACTTTTTTTTATCATCAACATTAAAAACTCCTCATGTTTAACAAATTTGTTTCCACCTATGCAATGTAATAATCCTACTTCACTTTTGATTTTATAGAAGGAACACACAGATACTAATTCGTATCTGATTTAAATGAACATGTTCATGCTAGTTGAGGTATTCAGTAAGATTTCAGTCTCTCCAGCTGAGTTACCTGAGTGAGAATAGTTTTTGTAAAGACGTTGGTGTGGGAGGTTTTCCCTTTAGCAATTTTACATACAAATTAGATGCATGTGTGTCTGAAAAAAGAATCTATCAAGAAATAACCTCATAAATGATTTTAGAACTAAAAATCTTGGGCAGTTATTGCTGGGTATGAATCTACACTATCCAGTAGAAATTACTGACAGGCAAAATATCCACATTCGTCATTAATTTGCAGCAGAACAAAAATATTTATGTAAGAAATGTGTTATTTAATCACGTCTTCATATTTATGACTTGTATATTTTCAGTATTTGCAAATGTTATTAAAATCACTAATCCAGCAGTCTTTGCTGGAATATATCCTGTATATTTTTGTATTGAATTTTCAATTTGAAAAAAAATTTTAACTGAGCTAAGTCCTTGTGATTTGGCTCATGCATGACTTTTACCTTCAGCATATAATTAAAGGGTAGGGAATCAAATCAGACTCAGGGACTGTCATGCCTTATCCTAACTATGTGAGAATCTTTTTGTAGATTTTGCAACCTGATGCTCCCTTATAATCAAGGGGGTTGCATACTCATCCCCCTACTACAGTATCAAGTGAGATTTATATTCTCATCTTTTTAGTTAATAGTGCAGGATATATAGGCTTTTTTCCTCTCTCTCTTTTTTTTTTTTTTTTTTTTTTTTTTTTTTTTTTTTTTTTTTTTATTCTGACAAAAGAGAAAATATATGCAATGAAAAGAGAAAGGGCATAATTTCATTCTTTTGTTGTGAAGAAATATGGTTTAAAACTATTTGCAAAGTTAAAAGTGCTGTTTTATGATCATGTTTGGCTTCAGGTTCTCTTAAAAACTATCCTAAGAGGGGTCACAGAGGTATCTAACTTGTCATTTACAAGTAAATAATCAATAAGAAATTGTTTTAAATAGGTCTGTGCAGCTCCTACTTATTTTTAAGTTATTGCATAGGGCTTCAAAACTGTGTCAGATGAGTGAGCCTTGTGGTGAGGAAGAGATATTATTTATACATTTATCAGTCAGTCAAATCCAAGACATTTTGCCCCAGAAATCTATACAACAATTGTTTAGAATGATGTGAAACAAGATAGGAAGACTGTTCTTCAGGACCCAGTAATTCTACAATAATATTGCAATGCAGTAAGGCTTACAAAGGCACAGACCTTCCTTTTAGAGGGGATTTATTTTGGTATGTGTCAGTTGTGAAAGATCAGGAATTAGTTCATGAGCAGATGCTAGTATTGACAGAAAGTCACAAAATTAAAAGTATTTCCAAATCTTCACGTCTTTAGGAAGAACAATTTCACTTTTCTGTCATCGTACATATTTTCTAACATTCTGACCTTTCCCCTTGCTTCCCTTTGGACTTCCTCCTCTTCATCCACAACTTCTTTAATGTTTTGTGCATATTTTATCAAGAAAATCTGGGTTTTTTGCATCTCACTAATGCTATTTAAATTTTATTGTTACAGAATGAAACTGGTGGCTCATTTTTAGCTTTTCAATCTTAGATTCTTGGTGTTTAACAACAACTTTGACAGTCAACTCTTCTCTGGGTTACTTTAATTCATTCTGTTTGTTGATGCAGACCTATATCCATACACAGCAGCATTGCAACTAATGAGTAACCTGAAAGTTTCTGGGGACATGATTAAGTGGGAGCAGAATGGTCTGTGAAGTTACGATTTTAAGTCAGAGGGTTGAAAAGAGAACTTTTTTCTTACCAAACCTGGGACTTAAAACACTACTTAATCTGGTCAACGTAACTGAATATAAGTGTTCCATGTTGTGGAAGAGTTAGGTTGAAGATGAGTGGCTGATGGAAAATCCTGATTGTGCCTGTGGGTTATCTGGAACTCAGGAGATATGCATCTGTATAACCACTTTCCACCTTCCTCTGGATCTTACTATCAACACACAGCTGCTCTGATTGTGTCTTCAACAAACAACTGAAGAACTGAGAGCTTGCTGTGAGGTATTTAAGGCCACGTGAATCTTGCCAGTAGTTTAGAACAGATCCCAGTTTTTCAAGTGGAAATTTCTAGGTAGGAGTCTTGAGATTCCCCTCCCTTTTTTTACAAAGCTGATGTGTAGGTCTTTGAGTAAAGCTAATATATTGCAAGTTCAGAAGCAAGAAAAATCTACAGGGTGCACAACTAATGGAGAAACCAGAGGCAAGCAGGATAAAACTGGGATAAGATAAAATGGAAAGGAAGATGAAACATTTTGCAGAGAGGCTATTGTTTGTATCTCTTAGAAGCTGGTGAGAACTAGGAGGAGGAAGATAAGAATACCAGGGTTCTAAAGGGAGAGGAGAGCCAAAGACTCTAGGAACAAGGGAATACTCTGTAACTATTTAGAGGCAGTCATTAAGGAGTGTAGCACATGAGACAGAAGAAATGAGAAAATCACTGGGTCATAGAACTTACTCCAAAGCACTTTGTGTCAAAGAGTGCTTAGACTTAGGTAGTTTTCCTGTTTAAACAGAAATAGGTCTGGCAGACACAATAATGTTCACATAGATGTTCCCCATTATGGATTTGTTGAGTTTATTGTTCTAAGTATAGAGTTTTGCATTTGCCATTATTGGTTTACATGTGGCTTTTTTCTCTAACTTGACAAGACCATTTCAAATTCTAATCCTGTCCTCCAATGTCTTCACATCTGTCAGAGTTTGGTGTCATCTCTAGATTTAATAGGCTTACTCTCTGTGCTATCATCCAACATTGTAATGAAAATATTGAATCATATTAAATTAAAGACAGGCTCCTGAAGAGCCCAATTTGATAAATCTCTCCAGTTTGACAGTGAGCCATTGATAATTATTCTCTGTGTGGTTTTCCAACCAGTTAGGCTCACCAAACAGCAGAATAATCTAGTTTATATTTCCATGACTTAGTTATGAAAATGTCATGTGCAACAATGTAAGAAGCCTTACTAAAATCAGCATGTGTCACATACTTTCCCTCATCCACAAGTCCTGTTAACTTTCATACAAAGAAATTAGATTGGTTTGACATTATTTGTTCTTAATGAGTCTGTGTGGGCTGCTTTTCACCTTATTCTTATTTTTAAGGCACATACAAATCACTTTGTGAGTTTTTCTTGCTGCTTTCCAGAAATCAAGGTTTTTACCTTTGTCTTCTTGTTTTGACAAGTTTGCTGATAATGTATAAATTAATATACCTGAGAATAAGGCTTTCATTTTGTGGTGCTACTCAAAAGAGAAGGCCTTTATCCAGAAGAGACTTTCTCATGCATATGTGTCTATACTTATAAATCTATCTATGCTGGTTTTGGCTGGAATACAGTTCACTTTCTTCACAGTGGCTAGTACAGGATTAAGTTTTAGAATTGTGTTGAAAACAGTGATGAGAACACTGAGAGAGGTCTTGCCTATTTCTGAGCTACATTTACGCAGTGTCAAGAACTTCTCTGTTTCTCACCCCACCCCACAAGGAGGAGGCTGGGAGAGCACAAGGAGTTGGGAGGGGACACAGCTGGGACAGCTGACCCCAGCTAATGTCAGGGTTATCCCAGACCATATGTTGTCATGCTCAGCACATAAAGTGGCAGGGAGAAGGAAGGCAGGGGGAGATATTTAGAGGGATGGCATTTGTCTTCCTGACTCACCATGACACACGATGGAGCCCTGTGCTCCTGGAAATGGCTGAACACCTGCCTGCCTATGAGAAGCAGTGAATGAATGCCTTGTTTTGTTTTGCTTGTGTGCATGGCTTTGTTTTATCTATTAAACTGTCTTTATGTCAACCCACGAGTTTTCCCACTTTTAACCTTCTAACTCTCTGCTCCATCCCACTGGGGAGACGTGAGCAAGTGGCTGTGTGGGATTTATTTGCCACATGGGGTTAAACCACACCATCATCCAATGCCCTCTTTGCTATTTCCATATTTCCCACCATCTAGTTTCTTCTCTATCATGTCTTTCTGAAAGTTCAAGGTTGTGAGAATGAAAGTATATTTCTCTGTCCACCTTGCAAAAGTTCTTGGATGCTTTTGATGGTTTTCACACCCTTTATTTTCACAGATGGGACCATTAACAGAACAAAAAGAAAGCTATGTCCTTCCTTGCTTTTCTAGGTTGTTTTTTTCCTTCTCTCTTCCTCCAGAAACAGATGCTTTAGACAGATTGGCACATTTCAGTTCAGATAGTTTTATGTTTGTCTTATGTGGGAACAAGTTGGTTTATAGGACAGAATCGATACTACCACTAGAGGAAAATGTGTAAATTGCACACTTCTTTCCTCTCAGCTTGTGTGACATTAAAATCCATTATCTGTACAGAGTTTCCAACAGCTCTCTTAGGTGATCTCACTGAAGACTAAAACAGTAGTAACCTCTCTCCCACGGAACCCTTGAAAGACATTAATTTACCACTACTTGGTATTAGTTATCTAGAGAGAATAGGTGGTGTACACTGCTATGAAACTTGTATGACTATGTTTTATGTCCATTTTTAACACGTTGCTAAAAGATCTTATTCCTGTCAAGGGCAACTACAGTTTTGAAAACAGACTGTTGCAAACAGGACACAGTCTATGTGTCATCATAAAAATTCTTTCTTGATATATTTTAGATAGCAATAGTTGGAATTCTGGAAAAAATGTAGTTGCAATTAACATCAATATGAATAAATATTAATATATATTTTATTGAGAATAAAACCAATTATAGCATGTGCTTAAAGTACTTAGTAGGTATTTTGATAAAAAAGGTATTTTCACAGAAAAGGAGACAGAAGCAAGAAATTGCTTTCCTTATTATGGTGGAGGCTGTACAATTTAGAGTATACACATATAGTGAACACTGATCAAGTTAAGCAAGAGAAGTAAATTACCTCCCAACATCTTAGCTGCTATATCTAAGTTTTAGTGGTGTATTAGCAGCAATGTTTCAACTTGCACTTGGGATAGTTGTGTTTATATATTTGGGCATTCAGGCAGGTATGTGGCACAAACTTAAGTAGTCCTACCATAGCTGGGTCATGATTAATTCTGTGACCACTTGGAAATAATCCTTTATACTGTGAGTAGGGGATGCCACTGGGAAACACAGTTACACGGCCAGGAAGAGGTCCATCTTTGCCCTGTGAAGTGAATGGGATGACATTATAACTTTTACTTCTTATATGTAAAGTATAGCATACAAAGAGCTTGCAAACTACAGATGTGTTTTCCCCAAGAAATCAGTGCATATGAGATTCATGGTCCAATTCAGAGACAGATAAATTTATGTTGCTTATCGATAGGCACACTGCCATTGTATACATCATAATAACATCATAATGGTATGAAAATTTAATTTCATGTTGATAATTTTACTATTAATTCTTAAAAACTTGTTTTGTTTTTAGATCTGCTAGGTTGGGTGCAACCCATTCGTGTTCCTACATGTTTGTACTCTAATTACCAGAAGTTGCACATTAAGAGATTTACATTGTACAAAGACAATATATTATATTGTCATATTAGTGCAGTTTGAGCTATTAACTGAGATGCCAAAAGATATCGTCTCTCACGTTATTTCACATTCTGTTATGAATACTTTGAACAAGCAGCTACATGCTTTGTTCACTTCTCATTCCACATCTTCCAAAAAATGAGAAAATTACCCAATGTTGTCACATTTATTTCATATTCCTGTATCCCACCAGTGCATAAATAAGCAATTTTTTAAAAAACAGCACCCCTTTCCCCCTGAAAATCAAAAACCAACAACAAATAAAAGAACATTTGTTTACTACCCTATGGTCAACAAACAATAAAAATAATTTTCAAAGCTACTGTTACAGCTGTATTGTATTTTCTTACATTACAGTATCCACTCACTGTTTCTTGCATTTTGAAAATTCTGACATTGGTGCTGCTTTCTGGGAATAAGAATGACTGGGGATCATGGCCATCTCTATGTTGGCAACAAATATTCATCACTAAACTCACATCAGATATAAAGTTTCTCATGAAGGTATAAACAATTTTGATATATTTTGGTTCATGGCCATGTAGAACTCTGTCTGGAACCTGTAGTTGGTGTGAGCATTATCAGTAGTTTCATGAATGAGAATGTTATTAAAGCCCATCAATCTCAATCAGAGCTGACTAACTTGACTGCAACTCCTGACTCTTCTCCGTCATCAGCCATATCTGCATTGGTTCCAAGAAAAGAGCCAAAAAGAGATATATCTAAATAGAGAAACTGGTGAGACTTTGGAGACTATAACACTGCTTATCTCTTTCCACTTAGTTCTAACTGTAGACAGAGGGTGGCATTTCAATGTAAAATAATTTTGGTTAGCACTATGAATTAATAGTGTTCATTCTTTGCCCATTTCCAATGACAAACCTCAGTTGATATACTCATTCCTTATGCAGCTGGTATCCTTACTGTGTATTGGCAGAGCACCTTTTAGTTTTAGAAAAATAATACAAACTTTCAGCACCACAGGAATACGTGATGGGTATCAGAAGCAATAGTTCTAAAACAAGAATCTCATGTATGCACAAACACAAAGAATGCCAATCCACCCTAAGAAGAAACCATGGAATCCAGCAGAGGTCTGGCATTAAACAGTTAAGAAACCTCAAAACCCCTTTTTCTTTTTTTTTTTTTTTTTTTTTTTTTTTTTTTTTTTTTTTTTTGTGCATGCATGTTCCACAGTAATATTTAGAACTCAGAGTAAAAAACATCTACAGTGGTACTGGCAACGGGAGTTCAATACATTCTGTTGTGAAACTGACTCACCCCAAGTGCTGGGTCCAGAGACTGACAAAAGGAGCTCAGTGTGAGCACAGATGTGTGCAGTCTAGGCATTGAGCAAATTTATAAATATACCATAATAACATAGGAAGTTTTGTTCATTTACTTGAAAGCAGATTTCTTTCATAGTGTACTACAAAATTTTATTCCAGAATTAGGTTTGTACCAGGATATATTGAACAATACTATAATGACAGATCCAATGACACATCAAATGGCCTCAGCAGAGTCCAATTGATTCTTCAAATTAGAATGAGAAAGATTTCCTAGTTGCAATTGCAGTCTCCATGTGATCTTGCAAACACATGCTCTTACTCCTCAAAGAATATTCTTGATTTTGTCATAAATCTCTATATACCTGTAGAAATTCTCTGTCCCAATTTCATGTAGAATACTCTGTGATCTTTTTATGACTTCAGGAAAAGACAAAGACAAGTCATATAGATATATAAGATCATGTTGGAGAAGCTTGAGGACCTTGTATTTCATCTTAGGAAGCTTCTAGGAACGCAGTGAAAGTTTTTAACTACAGAGATATCAGATTCATATAATGACATGTAAATCTTCATCTCCTTTTAATCTTAATTGCAATGGTGGAAAATCTGAGTAACTCTGAAACAGTAAATAAAATGTATCAATGTACAAGTGTGCATGTACTGAGGTAGAAATAAGAACTTATTTTTAAGCTGCTGCTTCAGAAGGTAATAATGATTCTTAGCATCTTAAAATTTGAATGCTTTGAAACCAGGTTTTTTTGTTGTTCTGTAAAGGAACAGGAATAAACCCCTTTTGTTCCTACTTTAAGATCAGAAATATACTCATCCAGAAAGTAAACTGAACATCACAATGTAGTTAAGACCAGTCACTTTGCTTGTTGCGATCAAGAAGTTTCAGTAAAAGAAAACAAAAGATGTCTACATTTTTTCCAGGTCCTTATATGCATACTTAGCACTGCATGGTGTATTAATCTTTTAATTTTGTACTTGCAATATATTGGAGAGTATAGATGTTTTTGAGGCATGTGACATAATTAATTTTTTTTAGCTCTGAATTAATATTTGTCAAAGGAAAAAAAGCAACCAAAATTTTAAATACTTTAAAGACTATTTATGTCTGCTAGAGTGTGTTTGAAATTTTCAAAACATCCCTGGCAGTAGGTGTTTCTACACTTGTGGGCCAGCAGTTCCTCACCTTAGAAGAAACCTAAGGATTTGGAGGTAACCAGTCAGGTGTAAAAAGAGAAATATTACTAAGTGAGAAACAATGGGAAGTTTAATTGAAATTTTTTAAATGGAAACTGTATTTAGATTATAAAATAAAAATTGGTGTTATCATTATTAGTATTATTATTGCTGTGAAATAAGCAATGAGAAAATATAATGAATTTGTGTAGAAACTAATAAGTACTTAGAACATTGTGAACTTAGTCTCTGTTTTACTACATTTCACTCTGATTTACTGTTATTTTTAGGTAACGTATAAAATTTTTCTGGAAATAGGGGTTTCAAAAATGAGATAAAAAATTCATACATGAAAAGGTAAAATATTGTTTTGAGATTCCTAAGGGGACTATTCAGTTTTAGAATGTATGTATTGGAGGTATGCCTTTTTTTTTCTCTCTTTTTAATTTGAGTGACACTTTNACACTTTTTAACCCCTTTTTTTTTTTTTTTTTTTAAGGTGGGAATGGAAATGGAGGAAGTTAGTGTAGGGAGAAAATATTATTGAATGTAGACAATAAAAAAGCTTGAAAGGATCATGGAAATCAGTGTCACACAAAGTACACCTAAGAAATACCGTGCACCCTCAGGCTTCATTTTCTGTGGCCTGGAGAGCCTCACCTGGGACCAGAATTTTATATCTCAGAATAACATCTTAGCTAAACCAGCCTTTTTGACCTGCTGTGTTTGAAAACGGGAGCTCAGATGAGACACTGGTTGTTAATCACTGTCTTTGCCCTTGGAATATTAAATAAAATGCAATTGAGGAAAGGGAAGGATGGCGAGAGAGAGGAAGGAAGCAATGGAAAACATCTGTTCATTACAGTCTAATAAACAAGAAGGAAAAAAATTATTTGATAGATTTATCACAAGAAGTGCTAGAAACAGAAATGAGATTGATTTACTCTAGCAACTGAATCTTATTTTAACGTCAAACAAAACAACGCAGGGAATCTAAAATATGTGTGTATTTCATATGAGAACAAATGAACTATAACTCTAGTTCCCAAATAGTTCAATGACCTATGTTTAAGCATTAATGACATAAAGTTAAAAAGCTATACAAAAGTCAAGCTTCTTCTCAAATCCTGTATTCTGTTATCTAGTTTTACAAGAAAAAGTGTGGAGTGACTAACAATATTTTCCCATGTAAAAATTAAAAATATTTTTCTTTTATTTTCAAAATGGATTGTGTTTTTAGTGTGTACTAATCAGCTATAACTTGAAAGAAAAATTCCTGACTGATCATTTACAAAAAAAATTTTTTTTCCAAAATCTAAATTCTGAAGTTAATAATGCAAGAAACGCTGTCACAATATTTTAATAGAAAATAAGAAAATAAGCAGAAAACCCAGACCACTGTATCCTAAAGTCTGCTAATTATTTTGGTGAATTAAATAACCTCAGTTTGCCTGGGATGGCCAGGTGAACCTGCTCTCCTAAAGAACTTGAGCAACACCATGAAGAGTAACAAGGAGAGAATTGATGATATATTTAACAAGAAACGAACTAAAAGGAACACGAATATCCCAAACATAATTCATCACTTATAATTTAAGTCAGGAGTTTGGAAAACAATTTATCTTCAGTAACTTATGAGCCCTTTATACCTGTCCTGTTTGTCTCTTTGCTACTGCATTTCCAGTGTTTCTATAACTTCTGTACCAACGCTGTAAACAACAATTTTAAAAGCAGGTTTAATCCGTAATGTGATTTTATTTATTTCTGTTCTAGAAGAACCACCATAAAACAGTCTCCCCTCATCAGAAGGTGGATTCAGAGCATAGGGAGCTTCAACAGCCTCAATAACTGTAGGTTTCACTCTTGTTTGACTCCTTTGAATACAGGATCAGTTCTTAAGGGGACTCTGAGGTTGATACATTCCCTCCCATACAGCATTGTTTTATAGAGCACTTTTCTTGTGGATTTTCATCAACATTTTAGCATACAACAAGAAAAGAATTTCAGCTACATCATGACAGACCCTAAAATATTTGAGCAAATGATAAAATTGTAGGATGTTAGAGAAATCAGTCAATGTCACATTACGTACTGGTTCACTGAGATCACAGAAGGGTACAAACTAAAAATCATTGTAGAAGTTAAACAGGTCTTTAACTCTGCTTTTTGAAGTACCACTATTTACACAATTCTCTGAACTGCATAACTCTGTAATTGCAAGTTTGTTTACATCTGAAGTGCACTATAACAGTCTAACTTCTTTGGGAAGAAAAAGGGAAAAGAAAATGTAAATTTTATGCTCAGTGTTAAACTGGAAATAGAGAAGAGGAATCTCATTTTAGTACCAGTACATCTATATCCTGGATGGAAGACAATAGCTCAATCCTGAAGAAGTTCCTCACCTTCAACTAGGAACTTATTGAGATTTTAATTTTAATCAGCAAAGTGTTTTTGAGGAAAGTTTCCCAGTTCTCCTCACTTAACATTTGTTGATTCAGAACTCACGGCCATCTCAAAGTATAAAACTATTTCGCATGAGGAGGAAACAAACACTCCCAAATGCCGTCCAGCTGGTGATGGGGGTTCAGCTGGTGGCAACAAACCAGAGCTTTCCTGAAGCAAACTCCCCCAAAAACACCCTTGGTGTGGACACTGGCTCTTCGTGAGCTCCGCAGACCTGATCCTGTTGTGCTGTACTGCTTCCAGACAGTCGCCCTCTCTTATGTGATCTCCAGCTCCAGTCCGAGGCAATGAAGTGACTCTTATATCCAACTCTTTCCACTTGTCCTCTCTGGCAGACTATTTTCATCTCTTCAGTTCCTGTGTTAAAAGCCAGCTTCTCTGTGGGTTGTTCTCTCTGCTCAGCTTCTTGTCTCTTAGCAAGACTACTTGACAGATGTTTGCCTCTCTTGAGAATTTTACTTAAAAAAACTACATAACCTTTGTATTAATATCAATCATAGAAACTGAAAACATAGATCACAAATGAATAACCATTACTTAGAAGCTGTACACTCACTCAAGTTTTCATAGCTCCTCCTTACTTTTGCTCTCCTTTGGGAAAAATGAAATGGGAAAGAGAGAAAGGAAGAGAAATATGTGACCATACCATGAAAATAAAAATTAAAAAAGGGAAAGTGGTTAAAATACATGCTTGTTTTTAATGTTTACTGAAAAATAGAAAAGACTGGGTAAAGACTTGAAAATAATGACAACAGCAACAATAACAATAACAATATTTTTTTAATGCACTATTTAAAATTAATTAGCTGTTGTGGGATTAGGTATTTATCCATATTTTTTTGCTAAATATAAAAAAAAATGACTTTTCTTCATATGTTAAACAAATTATTTATTGATTTCAGTGAATGAAATTAAGTTGAAAGAAATGTGAATTGTTTGGTCTTTTTTCCCTCTTTTTGTCTTTCTATTTCCTGCCTAGAGAAACAATATATGCCTCCAGGTTATCCAAATTACTTGGCTCTCTTCAGTGACTCGGTTTGGTAGATCAAGTGATTCAGTTTCTCAGTTCACAATGCATAAAATATAGCTGAATTCAAGTTAACAGCTAACCTTTTCTCAGATGGATTTTTGTACCTGTAAATGTTTCCATCAGAAAACAAAAGGAATATTGTGCTATTGTGTGCTCCTATGGTTGAAATTCTTGTTAGCTTGAAAGAGCAACAAGTTTTCACAAATCTGAACACAGAAATTGTAAATTTTTCTGTAGTCTGTGATGAAAGTCTGAGCCCTTTGTTTGGCCTTGAATTGAAGCCAAATCCACAAGCTCCTCATACACTTAGAATTCTGTTGTTACTCTAGAAAGGAGGGGAAAAAAAAAAAAACATTTAAGCTGTAAATGTGCAATCAATAGTTTTTTCTGTCACTGGGGAGAACTAGAGTGATATTTCTGCTATGTCCTTGAACTGGAATGCTATGTCATCAGGTGCATCTGTTACTCTTCATTGGGTAGTCATTTGGCTGAAGCTCAAACTGGCAAACTTCTGAATTGATTCAGGACACCTTTTAAGTCTTGTAACACTCATTCCTGGTTTTACAAATCCCCACATGCAAAGACAAAGCCTTAATGTTTTCACTGCCTCTGTGTTTTCCATTAATTTTATGTTTTATCTGTTTCTTTGCCTCTATTCATTCTTGATCATTGGCCTTTTGAAAGGTTTCTTTTTGATACTTGAAAACCAAAGAGAAATGTGCATTTTTAATGTTCATATTTCTGTTCCTTGAGAAAGCTGAAATACTTAGCATCTCTGTAATTTTGCTTCATTTGCCTTTTCACAATATCAAACTCGGATGTGTGTGATACCACCTTTTAAAACAGAAAATTTTTCTGTTTAGCCCCTGAAAAATGGCACGTGCCTGAGTTCTACCATATTTAACATATAAATCCAAAGTAGTATGGATGGGAGAAGATGAGTTTTATTGACAGCACAGGACTCAAGAATATCAAATAAAAACCAGGTGGGTTTCCCTTTGAGAATGAGGGTACTTGAGAAAACCTGTAAATGAAAGAGCAGCAGACAGGGGAAAAGAACTAATAAGCAAATCATAGAAGAGATTAAAACCAGGAACGAATGAAAATATGTTTCCTGCCTTTTGCAAGGCTGTTGGCTCGGAGAGATGAATGAATGAACAAACAAATGTATCTTGATATTAGTCTGTTTTCTATATTCTGAGACAAAACACTTGGTTTTCCCTTCTTACACCCAATGGTGTAAGGTACTGTTTCAACATTACCTTCAACAAAGACCTATGAACCCTTTATCTTTTCATGAAAGAGCCTCTGACAAGACAGCATGTGCAGAATGAGGTTCTGGATTACATTTGAATGTAATATTTTAAAAATTTATTTTATAAGCTAAGTATTTTAGTGTAAGAAACAAATGAAGTCTGAAAAGCAAAGTTCTCAGAGTGGGAATCTCCACAATCCAGAGTCAGTGTATTCCTCTTTTGGTTGTGGTTACCCTTGCAGGTAATGTTTTCAGTAGTACTTGCAACAGTGTGGATCCTCACCCAAAAAAAATGAAAAAAATTTACACAGAGTTAATAAAATTAAAACATTAAACCAGTTTTACACTGGACATTAAATAAATTTCATATTTATATCAGCTTCTATCTGTCATCTACCTCTCAATATTTTAATACCAACATTTAAAATAAATGAAAGTACAGCTTTACAGCTGAAGCATGATCTGTATGCTCTGCCAGGATAGCTGCCCAGCAGTGTCTCTTCCCTAGCCTATGCTGAACACAAACGTCAAAAATTACTTTCCAGTAATCTGGATATTTGCACCATGGCTCAAGATAAAATCACTGTGGCCTTAGTGTAAACTTAATACGACTATAGAAATGATGATAATGCCTTTTGATAGTTGGTAATTAACATATATTTCTTTCTTTGCTTTTATACATTCCTTTAAAGATTGTATAATTGCATGTTAACTTTTTTTTTTTTTTTAAATTTCCTGGTCAAATAATTTTATTCTTTCACAGTGGGAAGATTTGGAAATGGTTATCCATACTTTACCCTTTACATGACCCTGGCTAGTGGGGTTTGAGTGCCTGACCTGTGCTGTCTTCAAAAAAAGTAAAGCTACCTCTCTCATCACATGGAGTGGGTCCCGGCACTAGAATCAGTGGCAACTCGGTGACCGAGGTCACTGATTTCTCCTGAAATAAAACTGTGGCTCCCAGTAATGGAAATCTATCCTCCTCTTTTTGTTTAGTAGTTCCACTGGTAATAAAAATTGCACAACGATTAAAAGCAATGATTGTATCTGCTGTGCTCTGCATGGGTACCTCTTCATGCATTAGTAATACAGGTATTCAATAAAATCCTCATCTGCTTTCAGCCGACAATTGTTTAACTTTTCTTTACACAGAGGCTCGTGTTCTTTTTGCAGTATGACAAAGCTTAATGGAGGTGTTGTGAAATGCTTTCATTGAAGATCTTCTTTAATTATAAATGTCCTGCATGACAAGTTCTTCTTTAGCATATGTTTCTTCACTCCAAGAGCATCAGTTTAAGTCAGTGATCAAAGTGTAGTTGAGGGAAAATAACCATATTAATAAATCCAACTTTGCTCTCCATAAACTTCCCCCTTCCCCTGAAATTTAGCCCCAGCTCACCTGAGTCAATCAGCGCATTTAAAGGTGCCATTCATAGCAGGCACAGCCTGTTTGAACCAAGCTGGTACAGCCTGGCTTCTCTTCACTGTTTCTCATGTGACAATCCCTGCAAGTTACCACATGGTCTTCTGTGGAGAAAGTGTCAACCCTGTGTAACTAATCACTTTGAAATTTTAAATTTCAGTTTAAATATTTTGCATTGAATATGTACTTATTTGGCTCTTTGCAACCTACTTATCTTTCAAAGATTAAATATGTGCTATTAAAATACATCAACTCTGAAAATAATTTTTACAGTTTTCATACAACTATATTTAAATGAATGTAAAACCAGCATAGCTGTTTTTACAGCATTTAGAAAGTTAAATCTTCAGTGTAGGCACACTGAAAAAAATATTTCAATCATTCTTACTCAAAGTGAAAATATTAATTTACTATGTTTGATTGAACTAGGTAAAGTGTGACTTAAATGGATGGCACAAACTTGCATCCATGCCTTACCCTGGCATAACATAGGTGATATATGTGAAAATGAGAAAATGCTGTCTTAATGAATATTCACACCACTTAAGTGACAAAATTGTTTTGAGGGACTATTAAATTGCCTTTGCCTGTTTGCATACATGAGGTATCAATTCTAAAGTGAAAAGGAAGAAACATCCTCTTTAATATGGCTATGACAACTTTACACATTAGAAAGGTTGTATAGGGAATGATGGGAAATAATTACAGATGCAAAATACGTGCTGGAACACTTTATTATATAACACAGCTGAGCTTACATGTGGTTAGAAACCAATCTCGGTTTGGGAATTGTTTTGGGTTTTGTTTCCATTACTTTGCAGCTTGTAGTGCTGACAGTAAGCTTTACAGAATGTCATAAAAGGTCAGTGGTGGAGTTAGCCCTCAGCCGTAACTGTATCTTAACTATGATGTAGAGGTTATAGAAACATATAAATACAATTTTTTTGGTGGCAACATTATTTTATTACTTCTGTGGCTATTAAAAGTCAATGTATTGCCTACAGATGCTTACAATTTGCACCTCAAAAGCTATGTGTGCTGCAGTCACTAAATATAGTGGTTTGAAAGTTCTTGTATGCTTTTTACATGCCTCAAAATCCACAGACATACTGAACTCCTCCAAGAGTCTGAGTTCCTCACATCAGTCCAGCTAAAGACTTAAGTTCTGAAGCCCCAACTCGGATCATGACAAATCCTTGAATGATAATGAGACAGAATTCTCTACATGCTGCATCTGTGGGGTATACATTCTGTTCTGATCAACACCCACTAGACATTTAAGAAACCAAAATGAACTTTAAATGCAAATTTATTTTTTATTTAATTTATATGTTTCATTTTCAGCACAATTATGTTTAAGTCCTTGCCAACAAAGCAGTTGAATAGTAAAAGTTGCAAAGGTGTTATTAACAAAAAGATTATTTTTCATTTACCCAGTTAAATTCTTACAGGAAATATTGTGAAGTCACGGGTATAAAAAACCCTCCTACTTATTGATCACATTTGTATAAATTAATCTTAACAAATTAAACGTTAGGAAGTTTAATATACTATTATGCAATTTGAAATTAATTAAGTGGGCAAAGACTGTTATTATTCTCTTAAAAAGCAGAGATTATCCTTATTTGGTATAAATTGTTACTGCTCTACTGACTTTAGCAGACATATCCAGATATAAAAAAAACTGATGCTCTGAACCAATATGTTAAAAGATCAGATACCTATTTTAACTTTAGCAGGATGTATTCCATCTTGTCATTGAGAGACTGCTTGAAAGACAGCTTTATTCTCCAATGGGAATTCCAGTAACAACATTTTTAATAATGTTTCTCACAAAATAAAATAGAGAACTGAGAAAAAGAAAATCAAAACTTTTGACACATTAAAAGGCTGTGAGAAAATTCATTTCAGAAATGCTGAGATATTTGTTTGCAATATTTTTTATTTACACACCATTTTTCTTCATGCTTTAGTTGAAACACTTTCAAAAAACAGACATAATATCCTCAGGAACAAGTATGTGTGGTCAAGGGCAACTGTTCAATTTTGGGTGGGAATATGAGTAAACTGGAGGAGGTCCAAAGGGCAATTTCTTTTACAAGATCTTAAAGAGACTTTAGCACTCATGAGGGTTTTGGCTCTTTTTTTTTTCTTTTTCTCTTTTTATGTTTTTTAAGCTCAGGCTTAAAAACTTTTCTAACTGAAACACAGTTTCAGTTTTCTGACTGAAACTTTTCCCTTTCTAACTGAAACACAGTTTGCAAACTTAAGCTTGGGCCTTAAGGACTTTATTACTTCTTTGCCCATTAATTTCCTTTTATGCACATTTTATGTCTGAAACCTTTACATTTTGCACCACCTCACTGGGAACTTAAGGAAAGAACTATTTCATTTCATCTAATCTTTTTTTTCAACTCTTTTAAGAGGTGAAGATGCAAAGAAGGTCAGAACTGTCATTATAATGACAAAAGCTAGCTAGTCACAAGTGACTGGCTCATGTGAAAGGCTCATAAGAGAAAAAGACAGAGAGATTCAGCTAACTATTTTATTTTTGTTATCCCTTCTTCAAGACAGTTTAGTGTAATTTAGAGAAAGAATATACCAGGTTTACCAAAGCTGAAAGTACAGTTGGTGTTGGGGTTGCCAAATGTGGTGTAAATGGGGGGTTGTAGACAATGCAGTTTATAAGACCTCTTGAACCCATTGATTAAAATCTTGTGCATTTTCCACAGATAATTATTTTGTGTCCTGTACTGACAACAGCTCTCAGTGTGATCACTGTGTTGGTTCAATCCACCCTGTTTAACCAGAAAAAGTTTAATATTTGATCTAATCAATTTTTCTAGACTTTGTCTGTGTAAGGGATGAAGAGACATATATCTCCAGAGATGAACCCATACCAAACCTAAGTGGAGTGTCTAAAACTTGTGCTTTTGGATGTTTTTTAGTTGAAATAACAATGAAGGCCATTTCTAACTTACATAAAGCTACAGCCAGATGGGTGAGCACTTATACTGATAATATGTAAGAAATACCCAAAAAAAAAAAAAATTAAACATTCTTTGATCTCTTGAAAACAAGAGACAATGTCCTGTGTTAGCTTCTTCAGATGCCACACTTCTCTCCTGTTCCTCTTTGTCCCAAATAAGGAGACAGGAGAATGCTAGCATTTCAAATTTCCCATGAAATATACATAATATATATGAAACTTATGCTGTGTTTTGCATTTGAAGAAACAAGATTAATTAAAGTAATTATTCAAAGTCAACTTTTAGTGACATACTTTACAGAATTATGGTTAGTCATCACAATGCTTATATTTCTCTGAGCAGATATTTTTTTCTAAGACAAATCTAGTTGAGTTATATTTGTATGTTTCTGGTGAATTAGTGAATTTAAGGCAGTTTGATTGCTTTTTCTATATATTTTGCCTGTTTAAATGGTTTTCAGCTCTAACTTTTGAAACGAATAATTGTAGAAATCTATGTTGTTATTTCTTGATGTGATTTTATTTTGATAGCTTCATTTTCCTCTTCTGTGTGTACTGTACCAGTATGTTTGTTTTACAAAAAAATCCTGCATGTCTTTCCTCATTTTTACATCAGTGTACACCCAGTGAACCTAAGAAATAGATATTTTGGCTCTAAAGAAACAAAAAAAATAAATTCTTCATGCTTTGATCCCAGAATTTAAATCTTTGAACTTCATTCAGAGTGTTTCACTAGGAAGTCAGATCTCTCTGTGCCCTCTGTATTTCTAGTGTTTTGTTGTAAACAGTGTCATCCTCATATGCCCCGACAGTCTTCAGCAAAAAGTCCAAACATCTGAAAGAACAAGTACTTTGTATTCTGCATATGTTTTGTTGTCTGTATTTTTTACATTTCTCATGTCTGATAGTTCTATTAAAACTAATGTGTTAACTTCAAAGGGAAAAAAAGCTATTTTAATAACATTTAGAATGGATAATTAGCTTACTTAGCACCACAATATTAGGAAATTTGATGAGTGATTTGTTTGTATGTGTTGATTACAAATTTAAATATTTTTCCTTGCAGCTCAAATACTTTATTAAAGCTGCTCTACATTTTTTCCAAATTTCATTTTATTTAGTTTGATGAGCAATTATTACTTCTAATACACTTGCAAAATATTGTCATTACATACATGATGAAAATATTGTATTATGCTTTGATGCAGCATTTGATTCCTCAGCTGAAGAATCACTATATAAATGTGTGAAACCATATGCACTTAATGCAAATATGGACAAGAAAGAAGGATTGGCTGTCTCAAATGTAATAAAAACACGCTTACTTATTTTACACGTAAAAGCATTAGCATAGATTAGTATTTAAATTGTTTGGATCAATTTACAGGGAACTGTGCAAGAAAGCTTTAATGATTTAATAATACACCTTTTCCATTACCAACTTTTCTTTCCTTTGCAATTGTGTTCTGTACATGCATGACAAACTCCAGTGTATGTATTCATGATAAATTGCTTATACACATGAAAACCTAAAGCCTCCTGAAAATTAGGTCAGTGTGAACAAACAAATGCTGGGTGTTACAGAGGTTGAACCCTCTGACACACTTCTCTGAAGAAGAATGTGGGAAATAATATGGGAGAAACTGCAAATGTCTTCAGGTCTTTCTTTGTGTATATACTTTCTCTTTTCCAGTTTTAAAAACATGTTTAATAATTTTTTGTTTCTTTTGCCACAGAAAACACTGACAGTGTGCTTTTAAATCTAAAAATAGAGGTCTACTATGAGCAGTTGGTTTCCTTTTACACTCTCCTGCAGTCTCTGTTTCTTCTTGCATTCACTTTCCCTTAATAATTGTGAAAAGTCTTAGAAAGAATGCTTTCAGTATTTTTATTTTTCCTTGATATAATCAATACTTTTCACAAAGCTGATTCTTCTTGGCTTTTTATTTTTTTTTTCTTGTACCTTTCTCTACCTCTATTTCATTTCATTCAGCCAACAGCAGAATGAATACCTTTCCCCTTATGCTCAGCCAGCTCACTGCAGAGCAGTAGCAATGGTCCATCAACGCCCTCAGTCACTGACAGCACTGTAACAAATTGCTCTCTTACCAGAGTTTACAGAGGAAAGAAAGAACTCTTGCCCTAAAAAGACCAAAAAAGCTTTCAAAATCCAAAAGCAACATTTTATATGAAAAAGAATGGCAACAGTTCCATTTTAAAAATTGAGAATACTCATCAGAAAGCAAAGGTTTCCAAATAAATATTGCTCTGCCTACTGCATCCTTGCAGGACAGGTCCTTGCTTCCAGGCCTGATTTAATTCAGCACACGGGCTTTCTGAGCCATGGCAAAGTCTACATAATTTCTTCTGCCCCTAGGATGCATCTTTTAGTGTCTCTCTTGGGAACGTGTTTGGTCCCTTTTCCTCTCAGAGGTATCTTTGTCTTTTCCTGTGTTGTACAATCTAAGCTTTTCATGAATCTCAGCCTTCTCTTCCTGGAGAGTAAGTTTCTCAAAGGATAAGCAGAATCAATCCTTGGCATCAAATGCCATCTAACATAGAACCAGCACACCGAATCTTCTGCAGAAGTCTTACATTAACCCATGGTATGCAACAGGAATCTTCAAGCGTGCCGAAATTTGTGCTGCTGTTTCACCAGTGTTGTTTTTCACATCAGCCGCTGGCACATTTTACATAATCAGCGCTATATCTTCATCACATAGTTGATCATAACTAGCCTATGATAATTGGAGAGTCATTCTTGTGGTCAGTGAAGTAATTTCACCCACAGCTGTCCTTCAATAGGCTCTGTATGAGTCCTTTCAGCGTGTTAAAATGAATAGATTCACAGGTTTCTCTCCTTGGTCTCACACAGAGCTGTTCTCAGTGATAGTGGTATGAGGAAAATATTTTTAAAAAGTAACATCTAACTGGAACAATTGTTATTAATGCAGACATTTTTAAGGAGAATGAAAGCAGCGTCTGGTAGCAAGAGTATTTTTAGATTTGAAAACTATTAGAAGGTTTCTAAAATATGCAGGGGGTTTTTTTTGTTTGTTTGGTTTTTTCCCATCTCTTGATTATCCTTAAATATGCTGTTTTGCCAGAATGTATGTCTGGCTGCTCTCACTTCATGGCCTATACCCATTGTTGTCACATGGTCTAAACCAATTCAGAAGAAGGAAAGTCTCAGATAGAAAAATACAGGGCAGGAATTTATTGTGGGATTCTTGGGAAGATTATCAGCTCCCAGGCAGAATAGTCTGATTTCTACAAGCAATGGAGGCAAGTTGCCAACTCATCCCAATGCAAAAACCAAGCTCCAGTCTATTCTCTTGCTCTGTCTCCTCTACTGATTATATAGTACAATCAAGAACTGGCTAAAGGCTTTGCTGTAAGCAACCACTAAACTCTACACCATTGCAGATATGATCAAGCTGAATTGATTTGTCCATGATTTATTAATTCATAGTGAGTAAATATCATAATCATCCTAAAGTAGAATGCTCTGCTTTGCCTTATGAAGTGGTCTAACAGTATATGAAGTAGATTTGTTTCACTGAAATTAGACTCGGAAGTACGCTGAAGAAGCTCACCTAGTATTTTCCAGATGGTAAAAGGCATTTGTACCATTAAATTTAGCTAGAATTAGAACAAAATAAAAGCTTAAAATGCATAAAGTGTGGATTTTTGGTCCTGACTCCAGCTGTTTGCTTGAAAGATTTACTCCTCCTGCACCACAGGACTGCCTAATGCAGACATTTTAAACTCATTTTAAGTAGAATACATTGGAACAGAATACATTTCTACTCTCGAAAATTTTATGTCTAACAATATATATCAGCTGTTCTAATATATTTCTTCCAAGATATTGTCTAAGGGCTTCTGATCTAGAAGTATTTGGGTTATTTTTACCCCATTAGTACATTGACACAGCATTGGTTCTGTTAACCATTTAAGGCTACTCTAAACATGGAAAGAGTACTCTTTGGTCAGCCCTATCAAACTTATGTTCAAACCTCTCACCTCTGCTTCTGTTGCAGCTGTGGCTGAATTCCCAGCCTGTTATTCAGCTGTGTTAAAAATGCAGAAGGGCTCTAGACTAGAGAGAGCTAATCCACGAGCTTGCTAAAGACACAGCTCTGCCTTTTGGTTAGTCAGAAGCCAAAAAGTAGCTGGGAGACATGGGACAGTCCATGAATATCATACATTTATTTAGGGAAAACTACTGGTGGCTCAGAATAATCTGAGTTCATTGTGTTATAAAGAGGGCACATAAGGTCAATGGCCAAACAGAAAAGGAAAGGGAACATAGGACACAAATCCAGGTGAAGCCAGGGTTCACTAGTTTCACAAACTCACAGAATAGCCTTTTTAATAGAAATTAGTATTTTTTCTTCCTCAGGTTTCTAATACAAGTATACAGGCCACTTAGAAATTCCTTTTACATTCCAATAACTGAATTTAAAACTCATCTCTGATGTTTTCTTCCTCTGCTGGTATTAGTTTAAAGCAGTTCACCGCAAATAATCTGTCGTCTTTAGACTTGATCCCCTCTGTTGAACTAATGCATCTACCACGAGAGTTTCACCGCCTTGCTCTACAAAAATTGCTTCTTATAAGTGTTCCTCCAGTAGGGAAGTCTACCTTCCCCATAATTGTTATATTTCCAGATGTGATAGATTACAAGGAAGGTTCATCGCTTGATTTTATTTGGCATTTTTTTCTATTTGTCTTTTTATTTTTGTCATGAAAAATTATCTCTGGACATGTTCTAAAGTTGCCCTATGGAGAATCAGGAAATTCATGGCCTTAGCTTGGTAAAATTCTTTTTAATTTATAGAATTTAATCAGCTGTTTGGTTCTTCCTTCAATTTACCAGTCTCTGTTATTTCCAGCCCATGTAAGCAGCAATCAAAGGTTTCATAGTCCAGATGTCTGTATTATATTTTCAGGTGCTAAACGTGATTATCAATGGATGCAGAAAGCAGTATAAATGTCCTGAGTAGCCAGTTTCTAATAAACTTTTAATGCCAAAACAGTACAAAGAAGGATGATATTTAACCATATACTCTCTACTAATAAGCCACATATTATTTCAATTGCTGCCCAGTTTCCTGTTTGGAGCAAAGAAACATCAGAAATGTTTCTTGGGCACAAGAAGGTAGAGTAATTGGAAGAAAATCTGCTGTGCTGACTTAGAGCAATAGTTTTTTCTCTCATTAGAAGTGGTATAGCTTGCATTAATCTCCAAAATGTTCAGACTATTCTTTGGATGAATAACAAGTTAGGGAACGGAAAATCAGAGCCTTCTTCTGCACCATCCAAAGAAAATTAAATTACGTGTCTAACACACTGTAGATTCTGGACATGAAGACAATATATACATGTATGGAGAGAGAGACAGACAGGCAGAAAGAGTACTCACTGAGAATGCTATAAGTGATGTTTTTTAAAATTCTGTCTCTTCATATGGGCGTCTTAAACATTCAGGCTTTGGGCTACATGAAACACTGGGACAATGTAGCCTGACAGTACCTCAGCTGAACCACTGACATTTTTTAATGTTTGGTTCTCCTGTCTGGTATAATCTTATTTGATACTTTCAACAACACTTTAAGGACTCTTTTGTAGAAGTTTCAAATCTTGCACCTGGGTAACTTACTGAAAATGTAACCTGACAGTGGAGTGGAATCTGTCTTTGCTTCTTTTCGTAAAGGGATCAATAGCACTTTACACCTAATCTTTATTTCAGCTTTTAGGCTTTTAATGGATCATTTGCTCCCTTTTGACACATAGGGAGAAAAAAAGTGCTACAAAACAACAATATAATTTTTCCTTCAATATAATTGACAGGAAACTTTTTCTTTAGCTCTGTGGCAAGAAAAATCTAAGAGTTAGGGTCACAGAAAACATTTATTTTGTTTCTCAGAAGACTGGGCAAAGGAAATGACTTTTCAATCAATATAAAGCTAGTCAATCAGAGAAAAAGACAAAAAAACCCCACAAAAAACAGTACAGAGGAAATTGAAGGGCCTTTGCACTCTATGCACAGAGCTGAAGGAAGTATTTTCCCTAGACTATGCATGAGCAACTGCTCTGCTAGTTGGCTTCCCCCATCTGAATCAGCAGGAGCCAACATGGGCAGAAAGGGAGACAAAAGATGCTGTGGGTCATTGAGTCAACCAGGCTTGTCATCATTAAAGACTTCTGTTTAGGGTCTCCCTCTGTTCCTGCATGCCACCCTGACGACAGTGGAAGGGATGCTTGACATTTGAACTATGAAAGGAAGTCATGGTCTGGGAATTTTTGTCAAATAAAGGAGTCATAAAGAATATTTTATTCAAACATGTTCTAGCTTTCCACTAGACCTGTTAGAGAGTGTACCTTTTTTTTTTTTTTTTAATTTTGTGAATGTTTATGGGGATTGGAGTGTCTCCAATTATTCACGACAAAAACATACCTAGATGGACCTCTCAGTTACTTAGCACACTTTGGCAGTTTTGCAACACAATGAAAACAATGAGAAACTGTTGAGTTCATGATTGTGAAGTCAGAAGTTTCCTCATAATTAGGAACAAACTTGAAGGTGAGAAGAAACCAGTAAGTACTGTTTCTGCAGAAGAGAACTAATAGAGCATATTATCAGGTGTGGCTAAAACTATCCTACCCCTGAACTATGTGAAGTTTCTTAGTTCCTTTTAGGTTTTAGTTTATTATTTTCAAATTCAAGAAAGTCAAAGCATTAAATGAAAGAATACAGATGAGAAATTACACAGCATCATGGTAGCTATGTGAGAAAAGAAATGATGCTAGAAACAAGTAAGAGAACCTCTATCACTGCCAAAACAATACAACTAGCATTTTTTAGATACTTGAATTTTTATGGTATTATTATTTTATTCACGTAGTAATGGGAATCCAAGGCATTGAAATTTACAGGGCCCATTTTGTAATACTTCTCTGTGACAGAGATGGTGTTCAACCCTCTTTCCTGGAGGCCTGCTGCATTTCCCCAGTAGTCAGACTTGAAATTCTTAATGTCAGGGGTTTGGAATTACAAAATTCTGTATAAGTTGGTTTGCTTTTAAATATGACATGCTTGTTTTTCCCACAGATTTTGGAGTAATTTATCAGTTCTTGGTGTCAGCTTCACCTCTACCTTGCAGATATCAGTCAATTTTCGCCTTTTGGGAGATGGGCTAAATTTAGTCCAGGGCAGTTATACCATTCTCTAACCAAGATATTTATGTCAGTCTACCCATTCAGAGGGACTGTGTTTCTGGACCATTCCACCACAGTTTACACATTTTCACTGCCTACCCTACAGCTGCGGTGTCAACTATAGACACAGACTATGCAGACTGTTCCTGATACAGTTTGACTGAGTGCTGCTGTAGGTACCCTACATCTCCTTTAAATGACAACTTCTCAGGCTGTGTGGCACCATCTGTCAGTGCACAGTGTGGAAAGAAAGCTTTTATAAAATTCTCTGCATAACTAAACCTTTTCCTCCACGGAGAAAAAAGTTTGTTTCTTTCTAGTTCTCATAAGCTGACAGGAAGGTAATTTTTAAGCAGCCAGGTAAGAGTAACCATTGAAATCCATCTCAGCTGGTGCTTCTTATGTGCACTGAAGAACGATTTAAACTTACACATTTTAGTCAGTCTTTAGAAATATGGATGGCTGCTTAAAGCAACTTTGTGAAGAGGGAAAGGAAACACTGTACACCACAAAACATGTGGGTTTTTTCAGTTACCCCAGTTAATTGGAAAATTTATGAAAGTTCAGGAAAAGGTTACACAAACACTGGTTAACCCTCCATCCACATGCAGGACATTATGTCCTGGATTAATTTTCTGAGAAGAAAGACAGAATGAAACCTCAGAGAATTTACCCAATTTTATTTAATCTGTGAAGTAGAATTGAAGAATTCCAGATAAGATACAAGTAAGAACATGAACTAATAAAGATTTTAAAATACGAATGGAGAATATGACCTTGAAGGAGCAAAATTAGAAATATTTATGCCAGTATTTCAGCATAAACGCTTACCATTATGCAGACTTTCTAGCCTAATGCAAAATCAGATAAAAGGTGTAATTTGAAATACATTGCTAAGAAAAAGTCAAGAGGTTAAACAATGCAGCTAATAAATGTAAATAGGCAAACCAAGGAGACTGAAGTTCAGTTCATGAATCCTGATTCAAGCAAACACTTTTGAAGATGCCTAATGAGGACACACTGCAGTGATGACCAGTTTTTTGAAGCTGATCATCTATCAAAACTGCTTAAAACTCTTAATATCAGACACCCTAACAAACAGGGCAATGCCAGAAGCACATGTACCTGTTGCCCATCCATACAGAAAACCCAAGCTATAGGTGCTCAAATTCTTTAAAACCCAGGTGTTTAATACATGAATCTAATTCAAGGCTGCAAGCACATAAGAGGTGTTGCAGGATTGTAACAAATGATCTACTTATATCTCTCCCTTCTTCGCAATGGGCTCCCAGACAAGGGAGAAATTAGGTCAGAAATGTTCTGCCTGAATCCAGAAAAACTGCAACTCCCAAGAGCAATGTTTTCCAACCTGAAAAGTAGAATGGGGGCAGGGGGTACATAGCCTTCGTGTTCATATGTTTCAGTTCATCCACAAAAGAGAAAGATTTGAAAGGATAGATATTAGATTGGACCTTAGATTGTTTGTTCTTTATCCAGATTTCCAACAAAGTCCTATTGTGAGTTATGAAGAGATGAAGGTCTTTACACAAACCTGCAAAACACCAGGGCATGGAAAACCCCCTGCATCACTCCCCTGAAAAAAAGTATCATTGGGAACTAGTAATGTTTACGTTAACCCTATTGAGTGAATGATCAGAGACCTTCAGGCTGTTCTTGAGCCAGCTTTTCACAGTTCCTTCTTGAGTCTTCCCTGGCCGTGGGATTTGGTGGAAAGCACAGGAGATGACCAAGAGGTCCTTGTCGAAGCTACCCAGGAAGGAACATTCCAGCCATCAAGCACTTGTGCATTGTTTCTGCACATTGACATGCATTTTTTTCCACTGCCATTTTCCACCCACCATCATCAGTCTGAAAGATTATTTAAAGGGCTGCGGTCCGCCTTCCTTCTACAAGGCCACACATCACAGCACTAACTATAGGAGTATACAGAACTGAGAAGCAATTTCCACAGAAAGAAAAATTTCCCTAAATGAGTTTTCACAAATAATATTTTGTTTCATTCACGTATAGGTGCTAGATTCTTCTGTGTGCCCAAAAAGACACTTTTTAAATAAAACGCAACTTTATATTTTTGCAGTTTCTGTAGCTGATACTGTTCAAACTCCTTTCCTAAGAGTGCTAAACATTGTGAGAATCATTGAGTGATTAATAGACTTTACCACTGCTGATTAATTTCACTGTTTGTGAGTTAAAGTCCTTGCTTTTGATGTTTGTAGACAGAGTAAGTCCTGAACTTCAGTGTTGGTATAATTATATTATAAAGAACTGTCTTTTGAAGCCATTGGTTATTTTTTAAAATAAACTGATTAAAAAGGAATCAAACTCTTCCAGGACAATGAGCATAGAAAATAGGTAAACTAGAAGTACTAAAACAAAAGCTATTTTTTTCCAACTCCAGACAATCAAAATTGTCATTAATAGAAAATGCATTAAAAGGAGTATCAGATTCTCAGTGGTAAAAAGCATTCTTTATTCCATGAATTCATGTGAGACACTGAGTATTGTCATGTAATTGATCCTATACCCTACTTCCTTAAATAATTTTTACATTTGAAAATCACAACTCATTAATAGTTGATAACTAGATTAAAATTTCAACTTTTTTTTTGTGACTCTTCTTACATAGATCATGACCAGTTTTGAAAAATGAAAAGATATGTAGCTCTAGAACTTCCCAGTACTTGAATTATGTAGTGAGTCAGTGTATTAGTGTGCAAAATTAAAATTTAAATAATAAATTATAAATTAAAATCAGAATAATTATCCTGAGAATCAACAGGAGTTTAGCCATTCATTAAATAGGAACATGATCAGGCCTATAACTAGAACAAAATCTAGCGCTCCATTACCATGGGAAGTCTGGGAATGACAGGGTATTGCAGGTAGCTCATTTCCAAAAGGATGATGCAGTACCAGAGAACCGAAATAAGCTATACACGATCATTTAAAATTAAAACAATCTTTCCAGATCAGCTGTCTTCCAAGGAGAAATATTGTTATACACTTCTGTAACAGCTATTTACCTTACCAGTCCAAGGTGGGAATAACACAGAAAAAGCTGGAGAGACGAGTGCTAGAAGATTCAGCCACAGAAGAGGGACATATGCCTTAGTCTCTGCTGAAGCCAACAGATAATCATGAAAATGTTAAAAAATCTAGATCACTTTTTGCTTTCCTGTACTGCATTTCCTACATGCTGTTTTCCAGTTAACCTGCTGAAGTTGATGTAGTTAATTTCCCTTGTTTTGCTGGGAGATAGATTTAAACAGCTGTTTGAACTAGAGACAGACCAAGATTTTTCATTTGTATTATTAAATGTAAAATTATTAAGCTCTTTTAAAAAGATAAGTGACAGCATCTGAAGGTGTGAATTTCTATGGCAGTAGATTCCTTGGCCTAGCTGTATTTAGCAACAAAATAATTCAGTGTACAAAAAGCCAGCAATAAACAAATGATTCAGGTTTAATTAATGTTAGCATGAATGCATTAGTGTGTGTAAACCACTGTAAGGTTCATCCTTCTCAAAATCACATAGAAGATTCTTTTGATTTTAGTATATTAAAGTGTTTCATTTTGTACTTCACTCATTTTATGTCTGTCCTGAAATGTCTGGACTGAACCGGAGAACCGTAAAGAAATGTACATATGTTATAGAGTACTGCTTGTATAGAAAGGTTTTCTCTTGGTTTGTTTCTTAGTTGTTTTTTTTTTTTTTTTTCTCAGCCTAGTGCATTTTATAAAATGTTTACTGAGAGGTGCCCAGTACTCTCACTTCAAATAAAGCAATCAGTTCTAAACAGCATTGACTCAGGGGGTAGCCCTCAGCGATAAGCACCAGTCTATTTAGACTGTTCTCTATTCTGTTTAGGCGTTTCTTCATTTCAGACTACATGGGGTAAGGGCAGGAGCAAGCACAATGATGTGGCCTCAGTCCTAGGCCTCAGAGCATACCCTGTGACATGGCCCCAGGCTCTTTTCTATTAAGCTGACCTTATGTCTCAAAGCCTTATGACCTGTGACACCACTCAATTGTTATTTAATCAATTCAGTCAAAATTAAAAAGGTGTATTTTTATTTGCCTTAACACCTTTTCTTTCTGGTATTTGTTTTGGTGACCTTTGAGTATTGGATTTCAGCTGTCAATAACACACCGCATGCCAGATTGCTTTTTCTAATAAATAATGAAGCAACTTCTGAGGATTATTTGGATTGCATTGATGCAGGCTAGAAATAGTCTGCAAACATAGCCCAAAAAGAACAATGAAGCTGCATATTCTCAGACCATCTCACAGGAAACACAGCAGGAGAAAAGAACTGTAGGCACTGACTAAAACCAAAAATGCTCAAATTTTCTGACAATTACCTGTATAGAATCTTCACCTTGAGCTTGAATTAAAAACAAAAGGCTGTCTTTTGCTCATTAAAAAGCAAAAGTGGTAGAGGTCAGCTGTAGTCAGGGAAAAAAAATTATCTTTTGTCACATTTTGTAAAAAGGCCAAAATATCTGTTGTCTTTACCACAGATTAATATTCATTCTTTATGCATATCCCATATCTGGGAACAGAACCATAATTTTTTTTTTTGTTCGCCTTGTACTTTAATGTATTATGTTAAAAAAAAAAAAAATCATTTTGCCCCTTATATCATATACCTAGTTCCTGGTTTGGAGAAGACTTTATGGCCGTTGTTATAAAAATATGCTAATCTCTGTATAAAAGTGTGATAATTTTCTGCTGCAGAAATATAGTCTTACAATAATAAATGAAATAAAAATTAATCAGAATTCTTAGAAATTTAGTAGCAATGACAACAAAAGAGATGAACTCTCAAATAACATTTGCACAGCACTACATCTTATTGACTTTCCCCATACATGCACAAGACAGGCTCAAGACTAAGCCAGACAGCATCAATGGCTACTTTTGAAATTTCATCTGATGGTACTTTTTCTTTTTAGGCATTTCTGTGTCATTTTACTCTCTCACCCCAAGTTGCAATGTGGAATTAAATTCATGCATTAAGTCAAATTAACTGTGATTTAAATAATAGATAATCTTCATTTCATTGATCTGGTAACTGTGAATCTGAATTAAAAAACTTTCCATCTTGCAGGTCCCTGCATGCAGAAACACATATTTATTTATTGTCTGTATTACAGAGCTCCAGGCTTTGAAAAGGCATCAGGAATTTGATTTGACAGAGAAACTTTGATTCTCCTGTACCTGAACATTTTTCCTTTCCCTATGTAGAGAAAACCTCAATTTTTCTAAGAGTGGCAGCAAAGACTAAGTTCCAGAGCTTCTCTTTTCTGAGCCTAAACTATATTACACTGTACAAGTAAGTAATAGCTGCATGTCCTGGGATTTGGCAAGAACAAGTTTTAATCTCTTTGAGCATCCCCAGGAGCTACAAATGGAAGTGGGAAGAGAGAGGATTGCACCCCTGTTGCCCTTTCCCCTTCACAGTCTGTGATCCCCAGGGTGGCACAAGTATTTATAAATTAGTGACATTTATTTATAAAATGCCTGAGACGTGCACCACTTTAATGTATTAAAAAATTACATTAATGTAAACTCAGCTTCATACATCACTGAACATTATTAATTGGGTGTGGGGATGTGTGAAGGGGGATGGGATAATTAAGACTGACTGTCTTTTGAATACCTGCAGTGTAAGCAGAGGAAGTAGCACAGACTAAGCTCCTACAAATGTTTCTTGGTAAAAAGGAAAGAATTGAAACAATGGAACAAGTAGTGTGATCTTCTGTGTTTAGCTCCAGAGGTTCTGCATATCTTTAACTCAGAGACAGACCAGAGCCTGAGGATTAACCAGGTCAAGGACTTTATTCTATAGTCTATGTGGAAAACAATATAGTCATAACACGGCAGAAACACGATCAAAAATAGTTTTTAGTACGACACAGCTTAAATATTACGTTGGGGAATTTGTAGTAAGTGAAGCAAAATGTGACCTAATGTGGATATGACCCATTCTTTGCACTACAAATGATTGACATGCAAAGTCTTCAGGGCAAATCTTCTGCCCTGAATATTCAGTCTGTACAACTCCAGGTTATGAGAAAACATATGAAACGATAGCAGCATTTGATCTAAAAATATTCATTCTTATTACGTGCTTTTGATAGGGGCTTGGCATATTGGTATGCCTGATAGCTTGAAATTTGAAAGCAACATACTCTTTTTTTTGCCAATATTTGAGTGATGGACTTCTGTTCTACTTCACTTCAATGCCTGGGTGCTTTTTCACTAGTGTTTCTCAGACGATACAAAGCAGGAGTCTCACCAGGCAGTCTGTTCCATTCCTGCTCTCTCCTCCCAGCACAGTTTCATAAAGATCTGTATCCATATTCTTAGAAAGAGCTATCTGAGACACTACTGTAAGATTTGGAAATCCAGTGTCAAGGAACAGATACAAAAATACAGAAGAGTCCGCCCTTGCCTCCCTAGCATCATACAAATGGAAGATATTCAGATACCGAACATCAAAACCATGGTGTAAATAAGACCAGTAAAACTGGTAAAGCTGGAGCAGCTGAAGATTTTCAGAGGAGATAGATATAATGTGGGTAAATGGTGGACTGAAGAGAGCTGTGACTAGTGCATGTAAAAAGGAGGCTATTAGTCTGGAGTGTGGTCCAGTTTGAGACATTCCAGTAAGACGCTGGCTGTATTTTTATTAGGCATGTGACTTGTGCACAGAAGTATTGATAATACCAGTGCCAGGACACATCTTCAGTAGGGAAGAGGATCAGGATATCACAGTGAAAGAATCAGATAGCCTTGAGATCGACAGGAATAGAAGTAAGATGAAATTCAATAGCACAAAGTACAAGGTCAGTCACACAGGGACTAATAACACAAATACTCTGCTATAAACTGTGAGCTCATCTGTCAGAAATCACCAAGAAGAGAGTGACCTAAACTCTCTAGCTGATCACAGTACGACTGTGAGCTGTCAATATGCTACAGCTGTGAAAAAAAGCAAATGTGCTTCTGAGGTACAGTATGGCGATATTTCCAGAGAGGATAAGAAAGCATTACTACCACCATCCAACTCCCCAACAAAACCTAATCTTGAGGACCATGTGCATATTAAAAGAAAGATGAACTATTACTGGAAATGCAGTTGCTACGTAAATATCAAAAAGACACCAAAGTAATTTGGCATGCTTAGCCTAACAAACCAGACCCTAAAGGAGTTTTAACTGCCTATAAATACATATAAAAATAAACACAAGAGATAGAGGCAAAATATTTAAGCTGAATGTCAGCTTTGGCATGAAAAGAAATAGGAGGTAAGTTTATGCTGGAAATTGGAAAAAAGAATCTTATCTAGCACAGTAATCATTCCCTGGAAGGGCTTCCCAAGCATGGTAAGGGTGTAGGGGCTGAGGAACAAAAAACTAATTGCTTTTAAGGTGGAGTTTGATAAGTGTAAAAAGATTATGTGATATGGTTGCTTGCAAGAGCATGGAATTGGATTTAGTCCCCACATACCCTTCCAGCCCTAGATTCTAAAGCTATGCCACAAATTTTCTGAACTAAAGCAGGAGGTTTATACCAGTAAGAAACACAGATTCTCAGAGTTGTACTGACTTTTAGAAGTGAGGAGAAAAATATTAAGATCTTCTTTGTGATGAAACGTCCTGGATTAATTCCTGTTACTTGGTTGAATAAGAGCATCTGATATGTCCCAAGGGGGAAAAATAAATATCATCTTGCCTTAAAAAATTCTCTTGATATAAAAGCCAGTATGACCTCTGGTTAGTTATTCAGTTAATTGCTACCACTGTTTAAAAAAATTATAAAGTTCTTATTCCTACTTCAAAGGAATAAGAAAGATCTTATTCCTACTTCAGACTTCCAGGGACCTATATGTACAACACTTTGCTAGAATGAATCCTCTCTTGTAATGCCAGTGCCAACTCTATGCCATTTTTATTCAGATTTCTGCTTATTTATTTTAGGGTTAATTGCATAGAAATATCCTGTTTATTTCTCAGACTAATGGGATGGGAAACCCAACACTTTGTTCAAACATGGTCTTCAGTACTTGTCCTTTGCTTTTAGCGATAAAGGCTTAATTACTACTGGGAGCTGATGCAACAAGCATGCAAAACCAGAATTACTCATACATAACACTAGATAGTATTGGACATTGGTAATCATTACTTAGCTGTTTTTGCAGTTATAGGATTGTTGACATGCAAGGCAGCAGTGACGATAAACTTACCTGAGTGTGAGGCACAGCTAAAACTCTGCAGATGTACCAACTACCACTACTAACACAGTGTTGTTTTTTGAATACAATTCCATAGAAACCTGCCTATTAGCAAGACTTTCAAAACCTGTGGGAAAATCAGGTTTTGTTTGGAGATCGATGATCAGCTAGTATTAAGAATAAACAGCATTCCTGCTGGAAGCCAGAAGGGACTCCAGCGTTATCATAGCTGTGGAACAAGAAGAGTGAGTATGACTGTAAATGACTGCAGATAAATAAAGTAATGTTTTGTTCTTATCTTTCTCACTGATATTTTCTTGCAGGTAAAGAGAAGAGCTATAGTTTCAATGTCTGCCTGTACTATAGTTTCAAAGGTCTTCATTTCTCCATGTATCTACGTCTGCCTTACTGTGCTTCTGTTCTCTGTTGGTTACTTGGCATGTGAGCCACAATGGAGACCACATTGTCCATCTCAGGAGCTTCCTGTCCTCAGTGAGTTCTCAGAAGGTGACCATCCACCACTGCAGATGCACTTAGGGCATCTTAGTAGCTGTTCTTCAACAGCCATTTATTTCAGCTACACTTATAAATTTCAGAGGCACCTGCCTTGACAAGCACTGCCTTAGCCCCCAGCAACAAGGCACAGATGACCATATCCTGTAGGCATATGTGGTATGCTGAATTCATACCTGAGTTTTACAAAGCCCTGTGTATGACGGTTTTCATCAGAATTACTTTAATTCTATGTGTAACACTTTCTGAGCAGGTTAGATGGCAGTGGCCCAGAGCAGTTCTGCATGAGTGTTCCCTAAGACTCACCAAAACTTCTCATTCAGATGCCTTGGAACAAAACTCAAAAATCTCCCAGAAGATATGGTTTACATGACTTTATTGCACTCCAGAAATTTTTATTTTTAAATGTCTAAAGAAAGTGGTGTTCAGGGGCTTTTTTTCCCCCAAAATTAAGAAAAAACTGAAGGGTGTTTATATTGCCTATAATGGTTTAGGAGAGGATAAAAAAAACTGTTTCAAATCATCAGGAATTTTGAGCAAACACTGACTTTCTAGAGATTTAAAAGTACAAGTGTAGAAATTGGCTTGTGTTAGGAAGAAATCTGTTACTGCCCTGACTAGATTAACCATGGTAATTGGCACTGGGGTTTTTTAACATATTGTGCAGTGCTTTTCAGGCGGTAGTAATAAATAATGTGCACTTAGCTGCACTATTGGTCATTCGCAGTCCTATCACAGCAACCTCCCCCCATTCAGGGAAGATAAATGTGATTTAAATTAATAGCCAGTCCTAAATAACTCCTCAGCTGGTAAACGATGCATTTATCAGGCCCAGACAGGCAGTGTCCTTTGATTCATGGTCCCCCCCTTACAATGTGAAGGGTGCGTACAAAAATTGTTATTACTTTTTAATAAAGTGTAGCAGTCAGTCTTCAGTCATTTATCAGAAATGGAGGCATTCTGACAAACAGAAATATCTTAGCAGTGGATGAATGAGAGGGATAAAGGACACATTTCTCAACAAAAATAATCACTGACTAAATAATCTCATAAAAGTCAGCTTCTAAGTACCTTGAAATAAATGTATCCAGCTGAAAGATACAGACTCCATGTGTTGTTAAACTAAAATCTAAACCAACCATTACAATATTCACCTGCAAACAGAAATGGAAAAAAATTACTTTCATCCTCATTCTGTGTGACAGTAATTCTTATACAAACAGTGGTCAGCTAAATAGCAAATTTCCCAATATATTTCCCTTTTGGTTTCTAAGACACTAGCTCAACTTCATTTTCCCATTTATAGCTTTTAAAGTAAATATTGTCATAAACAAATAAAGGAAGCTTTGAGATGGAAAAAGAGTGATAGCGAATGAAGCAACTTGCAACCAAATGTAATTTAAAATGTTTTATAGTTTATGCATTTTTTTGTATTCTTTTAGTATTTAAAACTTTACTGTTCTTGAAATGCAGGCATCTGCTCAGGATATGGCAATGCAAGGCCTTCCTGTGCAGGAAGGTTGCCTGAGGAGATTTAGAGAAGGACGTTCTTTGCAGGTGAACATCTATATTGGTCATGTGTGAACTGAAGGCAGAGTTCAACCTGCCATTCATCCTAATGATTTGCCCATGTGCAGACTTCAACTTACAGGGTAATTCATATAAAGGTGGGAAGGCCAGATCTTGCACTTTTAACACACACCTTTCTGCAATTCCTCTGGTAACATGGGATTTAGTTCCTCTTAGCACTACACAGTTTGGTGGGGTATTACTGTTCAAAATGATGCAGAGCTTATCCTGTTAAAGGTGCATAAGGACAGGACAAAGGAGAGTCTAACTGAAGTAATCTGAGCATAATCAGCTTCTAACATCATGTTGAGGGTAAAGTTTTCTAATCATTGCTTAGTGCTGTTCAGAGCCTCTTTTTCTGCTGAGATCTGGCTGCACAGAGTACCCTGGCAGAAAGTGAAACATGAGGCATCACTAACACTGCCATCTCACTGTGCTCACTTCATCTCCACCCATGCCTCCTCATGTCACCCCCCTATTGATCTCTCAGCAAATCCTACAGGGGAACAACTAGATGGGTTTGCTGGCACAAGAACATGAATGCTGCTTGATCACAGCCATTCTGCTGTACGTTGGAGCAGCAGGGAAGTCCATGTACTAGTCCTTAGCAGTTGCAGGCTTCCTCACAGCCAACGTAAGCAAACTTCTGTTAAATCCTATTCAGGCAGGAGCTCTTCTGGTGCATCAGTTAAGACTTTTGTTTCTCTTTCCCTGTATAACTTTTAACTTTGTTCTGACTGATGTCACGCTTTAGGAAAGACTCAAATGCAAAATCATGTAGCAGCACTCTTTAAAAATGGAGTCCTGGTCCTTAGTGCGTCTGTTCACATCACAGTGAAACAAAACTACTGGTCATAAACACAGGCCACTCTCACCTTGTCCCCATGCTCTGTTCCTGTGATAGCCAGAAGGAATTGCATCTACTGGGTTTCGACAGTATTAGGAAAGGCCTGGCAAACACATAATTCACTTGTATGGGAACATCTCCATCATGCCTTGTCCTCACATCAGCATCATCAGACAGGTTGTGTGCCAACATGAAGCGCTGCTTTTCAGAAATCCTGTTATCTTCAACATTTCTTTTGACATTTGGATCACCCAAAACTGCACTGTTTTGCGACCAAAATAACTCTTTGGAAAAACTCCCTTCACTGGAACACTGAAGGCCACAGGAAGAGTTAAAAACTGCACAAACATCTTCCTAAAATACAAAAATAAATTGAACATTGAGGCATTCATTTTTTATGAACTGTATCACATTATCTCTAACAGTAGGGAAATAGTTACACAGCTTTTTATATTGCATTATTCGTGTCTCATCTAATAAACTGTGTCTGGGCCAAATGCCACCGAATTGAATTTTAAAAAAGAGTACAATCATTAATTTCACTGTATTAGCTGAGAATATATGGTAGCTTTCTGTCCTTAATAACCAAATATTTAAGAAATAAATACATATATATATAATAAAAATTAGTGTGAAGAAGTGATAATTAAGACACATGTTTGGTATAAATAAGGATTAGAGTCTCCTGGTGCTAGCAATTGCTCATAACACAATCTTACCAGCTGCAGCTGTTATGAGTATGTGAGGATATAACTCAGTCTTTGTGCTGAAAATCATTTGAAATTACAGACGGGTAAAAGAATTACTATTGGGATGTAAGTTCTGGACAGTAGGATATATTATATTAGGAGTAGTCTGCCATGAAAAATGCTGGAAGTCACCTGAGAAATTTAAAATAAAATTGGGCAAAGTACCCAAAAACGAATGTTAGGAAATTATTTGACATTGGCAAGGAAGAACAACAGGTCATATTTTAAGGAAGACATTAATAAGCCATTTCTAAAATATCAGGTTTTTGAAAGCTGATATTCCATTAAACTAACATATTTCTAATTACTCTTGATCATAATTCTGTTATGTATTTCTTTTGGTGTTTCTCCCTCCCAAAGTTACAAGCAAGCAGGAAAAAGATGTAAGTTTTAGTGACAATTTTTGAATATTTGGCTGATTTTCCTCTTTTTTCTGCTTCTAGCATTCATGCTGTTATCATGTGCTGAGATTTTCCCTGAAAACGCAATTTAATCAAGTGGAAGGTGGTGTTTAAGAAAAAGTCTAGATAAATAAATTGATCATGATGAAACAGCCTCTACAAAGTTCAAAATCTACAGATTTTTGGCCTAAACCTGATTTTAGTTGGTTTCCTTTCGTTATAAATGCATTTGTCTTCTGTCACGGCTTCTTCTATGGACAAGAAGATTTTACCTAAATTCACTAACAGGGAGAAGGCAATGTGATAAATTGTATACCATAATAATTTGTTTATTTTGGTTACAGTAATGTAATCATTATATACACTAAATATTTTTCATTATAATGATGACATAACTGAAAAAAACCCAAAACCTAAAACTTTGAATATGTCAGTCTTTGATTTTATCCTGAAATTAGTGGAGATAATCAACTTCTACTGTATAGACATTAACTTGATTGAGTAATTTACAAACAAGGAACTCCTTTCCCACTTTATCTTAACTCTTTATAGACCAGTTACATGCTGATCTCCTCACCTGAAACTCTTAAGAATTCGCAGCCACTGATTTCTAACATCTTTTTTATAAATAATATAGAAAGATATCTTAAATTTGAAAAACAGAAATTTGGAGAAAATATTGGATTGTTTTTCTCTTCTTCTGCTGTTCAGAAAATATCACTTTCTGTTTCTATTTGAGATATAGTCTTTTTGAACAAAACCTTTTACATTTGAAATGTAATATAACTATTAAACTATTACTCAAAACTTTGTCTAGTTTCTTTGAACAACATTAAAATTCTTGCATTTATATTTAAGTGAGTGTCTTCAGCCAAAAATGCCATTTTTTTGTTCTTCTTTTCACAAACACACTGTACTGGAAATAGCACACTGTATTGGAAATAAACAGCAAACATTTTGAATTAAAAATATGTCCTTGTGTATTAAAACAACAACAGCAGCAGCATCTCACTCTTTTATGCTGGAATAAATTAGCCCTTTAATTTAGTTTCATGAAAAAAATACAACCTCGAAGCAATTCTCCTGTGTATAGACTAACATTAAGCCTCATACACAGGTAACAGTCAATCCATTAACCTTTGCTTTGAGCTTAACCTGTGTGTCCCTCGCATCACAGTTGTTCCTCCTTTTAATACCTTTTCCTTAATAGTTGCTCACCCACAACTGAAAAGGGCAGAGCAGCTTCTCATGACATTGACTGTGCTACTGCAATAATAAGCTTCTCTTTTCTTTTTTTCCCACCTCCTGCCTCACTATGGTGTCAGCAACCATTTTTTTGGGGGGAAGGTAATCTAAAAAGAGATGTAGAGGCAGAGGTCGTGTTAAACTGTAACGCAAATGTTATTCCTCGATTATCTAGCTGGGGTAAATGTCAACTGCTTCGGGCTAAAGCAATTGGAAAAGCAGAGTGTGTGAATCTAACAAAGGGAGAGAGAGATACACACAAGGAAGGCTAGCTGGGGGAAGGGGAATTTAAACTGGGCCTAGCTTGTTGGCCAGGATGTTAAACCAACACTTCTGCGTATCTCTTTTCTCCAGTGGACAGCAGTGCCGTCAGCTATATGTGGTCCGAGCCCAGCTTCCCTCACCCATCCTTTTGTAATAAGTGTGTCTGTAACAGAAACTATTGTGTGCTGAGGCAGAGGCTTCAGTGGCATTTAAACACTTGAGGGATCAGTGTTCATCCCACTTACTGAAGAAATAAGCAATAAATTGTCTGGGTAAAAAAGATGTATTTAATCCTGTAGAACAATGCTACAGTTTGAAATTCTTTAATGTACAGTGCATTTTGAAGAAGTAAAGTATGATACGGCATTGGTGTGTTGGTTTTGCTTGGCCCAGTTTTTGCTAGTGAGAGGAGGGCTACAAAGATGGCTCCCGCGTGAAGCTTCTGGAAGCTTCCACCATGTCCAGCAGAGCCAATCCCTGATGGCTCTGAAGATGATGGACATGCCGCTGGCCAAGGCTGGGCCAATTAGAGATGTTGGTTACACCTCTGTGATAACATATTTAAGAAGAAGTCAAAATAATGGGTGCATGCATTTCTTTTTAGCCAGACGAGGAGGAGAGTATGTGAGGGAAAACAACATGGAGATACCAAGGTCAGTGGAGAAGGTGGGGGAGGAGGTGCTCCTGGCACCAGAGCTGAGATTCCTCTGCAGGCTGTGGTGAGGCCCATGGTGGAGCAGCTGTGCCACTGCAGCCCATGGGGTCCACAGGAGATGCAGAGATCCGCTCACAGCCTGTGGAGAAGTGCCCACGCTGGAGCAGGAGAATGCCTGGAGGAGGCTGTGGTCCAGCAGGAGTCCCAGTGGAGAGACAGGCCTTGCTCCCAGGATGGAACAGACCTCCTGGCCTAGGAGGTCTGCACCCCGTGGATGAGGGATCCCATGCCATGGCAGTTTTGGGAGGACTGTCTGCTCGTGGGGGGAGCTCATGTTGTGGCAGTTTTGGGTGGAATGCTGCTTGTGAGATTTGGGACCACGTTGAAGGAGTTTGCAGGGAACTGTCTCCCATGGGAGGGACCCCACAGCAACGCAGAGGAAAGGTCTCCATTCCCTAAGCAGCGGAAGATCTCAGTGGTGAACTGACCAAACCTCCATGCCTTGTCCCCCTGTGTTGTTGGTGGGAAGGAAGGAGGGAGAGGAATGGAAAAATGGTGTCTTTAAGGGCTTTATTTTACTTCTCATTATCCTCCTCTGACTCTGTTTAGTAATAAATCACTTTGTAACCCAAGATGGGTCTGGTTTTGTCCTTGAAGTATTTTTCTCCCTGTTTCTTATCTCAACTTATGAATCCCTTTGTGTGTTAACCCTTTTTCTCTCCTCAGCTCTGCCCAGGTGTGGCAAGGGAGAGCAGAGTGAGCAGATGTTGTGGGGTGCCTGGCATTTGGGCAGGGTCTAAACCACAACAATTGGTTATAGTTAATACAACTTGAAAAAATGCATGTTAAACTGAACGTTCTTGGTGAGATTAAAGAGTGGGCATGCTTGTTATTATTCTCATATGTGGATATATTTGTTAGCCATCAATGAATACATGCATTACTGAACATACCAGATTATTTTCTCTGTTTTCTATCATCATGTGTCATTATTACTTGAGACACTGATTCTTTCACCAAATTAAAAAATAGACAAATAAAAATATTGGGTGCTAATAAAAAGGAGATATTTGAAAAGACAAATATGATGAGTCAGAAATTCTGACAGTTTCTGGGAATGTGTGAAAAACTCACCAGATCCTGTTTTAGCGTGTCACACCCTTTTTCCCCTCTGGATTTCAATTTTCAGTAAAGAAGGGGTTACAATTTGTACACTGAACTGGAGTGAGCAGTCTGATGGCCAATGCTGATAAATTTGGGCAAATTTAAGAAGTCTCTGCTTCTCAGTTGAGAAGCAGAAACCACTGATATGATTTGCCATCACTTGTTTTAATACAAAGTTAAGTACAGGGAATTAAAATGTCACCAAAAATTTACTGTTTTAACAGTCAGTTAAACACAAGCATTCCCAAACTACCCAAACAGTCCTCAAAGAGTACTCAGAACACTTCTGTGTCCCAAGGTCCTGAGTTCCACTAGCAGCTGGGTGAAGGGGCAGGATCACAGGTAATTGGTTCCCTAAACTTTGCTGGTATCCTTATTTTGGACTGAAAAGCTATTCCCAACAGCCAGAACTGCCCCCCAGCAATGAGTCATACAGTACAATCATACTGAAGCTTATGCTCATTTGTATCACATATTTGTGTAGCATTGAGCAGACCAGGTTTATACTATGAAAACGCTCCACCACCATGTTTGTGGTCACAAATTCTCCAAGTCATTGCTGCTCTACTCACTGAGATTTGGTTTCGATTCAATAGTTGGTGAATCCAGGAAAGTTATTATTTCCTTTAGCATGGTACCTATTGGACTACATCTGTCCTCTTCACATAGTAAACTTATTGATAAACTGGAGAAAGTTCAGCAGAGGTCACCAAGATGCCTAAGGCTCTGCAACACTTGACCTGTGTGACAAGACTCAGGGAACAGGCCCAAAATGAGGTCATTAAGAAGAGGGAGCCAGGTTTTTTACTGACTTGCATGGTGGGAGAACAAATGACAATGGTCTTAAATTAAAACAGGTAAGGCAAAACTGACTTAAGGCAAAATATTTTCATCTACAGGACATTCAAGCACTGGAAGAGGTTGCCTAGAGGTTACCCTGAGAGCATGTGCAATGTCCCTCCTTGGAGCTTTAAGAGACTGAATAAAACCTTGGGCAACCTGGTCTGATTTCATAGTGGACCCCGCTTTGAAAAGACAGTTGAACTGGAGACCCATGGAGGTCTCTTCCAACCTGTTAACTCTGCTTTGTGATTCTAGCTTGGATTTTTGCAAAGGAGCTGAAACAAAAACAAAACAAAACAAAACAAAACAAAACAAAACAAAACAAAACAAAACAAAACAGCAAACCCAAAACCAACCCAAAGTACTTCTGCTTTACGATTGCATAACCTCATCTGTGAAAGTACTATGAGGAATTCACCTCAACAGAATATGTGGCATTTACAATATGTCAACAACAATTATAGCTTTCAGTCATTTCACAGAAAGGCTCTTAGCTTTTCAATAGTCTTCTAGAGCCATGTTTTATCTTTAACACATCAAACCACACTGGGAGACAGAGACCTTGAGTGATGTTGACTCGGTGTGAATGTTTGACTCACTGTGACACAGAGAGCGTATCTGAATATAACCAATTATTTTGTACAGCTGGAGGGCAAAGTAGACTATGATGGTGTCATGGCTGCCATCAAGGCCATGAAACCACTGGCAAACAGTCAAGGAGTGTTTTTAGCAAGTGTTAAATCTGTCTAAAAATTTGTTCTGAAAACATTATGCTGAGATTCCACTCTATTTCTGTGGAATGAAGAGCAATAGGAAGAAGCATGTAAGTGATAAATTCACACTTTAATTTAAGTTTAGTAGCGTGGCTTTCTGAAGTCAAAATTTAAGCGTGACCTAAGCTTTAAAATATACTTTTATGCTGTTGGTTTTTTTCCCAGATTATTGTTATCAGATGAGTTCTTTAATCACTTGTCTACATTAAGCATGCCCGAAAGTTGCTTTTGGGTTTGCAGATTAAGTGATGAGCTCATTTCCTGGTGGTGACAGGAGCTAACAAAACAAATATACAGAAATCCATTAGAACTAATTCACCCAAACAACTTGAGTGAATCAATGTCCTTCCCTCACTGGGGAAAGAAATCAGTGGCTTGATGATAAAATTAAAGGTTTTTTAAACCAAGGAATGGGGTTTTTTACTGATCATAATGGTATGATGTAAAACATGCAGGACTCTCTATCAGCCTTCTAATTTGTAAGTACATATGTGCATCATTAACTTAGCTCATCTAGGGTCATCCCTATGCAAAATAATGGGTGTTTTTCATGTGCTTCCAGAAAGAATCACATTTCTAACAAGCTCTACTTTAGAAGAGTTAAAAAAATCAGGAAGAAAATCAGTAACAATTGTTGGAAGTTACCTGACGTTTACGGCCATAAATTTTGAATGGAAAAAGAAAGTTAGTTTCAAAACGAATTGCACTACTTCCTTTGTATGGTAATTTTTTGCTAACTATTTAAAAAATTATTGTAATTTAGGAAAGCATAGCTCTTGGAAACAGAAGATAGTGTGTAATGAACTGGGTAGCATTATTAAGGCTTCCAGATGTAATACATTTTTTTTATGAACTTAACCAAAATGTGAAAGATTAAGACTGATTCCTGAACTTTTAGAACTTTTATAGTTTAAAGTTTGGGAAAATAGAACATTTTATGGTGGTAAGACACATGAAGATGTGACCCTTGGTAAGTATCTGCATCACTAGAAGAATTCTTTTGGTTTTTGACTCCTTAATTTAGAAGCAGAAGATGTTCAGATGGAAAAACTAGAAGATAAAGTTTGATAAATATTAGTAAGAAATAAAGTCCACTTTTGTTCTTTAACAAATATGGTCTAATCCAGCTCTAATCCAAGAGATTTGGATCTGAGCTAAGTGTAATCTAGTAAAATTCTATAAAGTGAAATGAATCAGAATTTCTGACAGAGTAACTGTAAAAGTCTATTGAATTTGTGAATCAGAGGTGTGAGTAGTTGCACTTCCCCTAAGTGCAAAGAAAGAAAACCTGCTTTACAAACCTAGGGGGCTGAGCCTTGGCATGTTTTGATGTAATATTATGTGTGAATACTTAAGTATAGTAATTGGCATGAAAAGGCTTGCATGTGGTAAACTGTTATCATTAGTATTGTGGACTTCACAAATAGGACACTAAAAATATTTATGAAACTCAGACATCAAAGTAGTTTCTTTTTATCTCTCCCTTCACCCAGCCCTAGTAAAGCCTAATTGAAATACAATAATTATAAATGAGCTTAGCTTCTCAATTTAATTTTCTCGTGAGTAGTTTCATTTATTTTTCTTAGGCTTTGTTAACATGTTTTAATTAAAAGATTTAACAAAGCTCAAGATACAACGTGCCATTAGGTATAGGAACATAGTGGGACGTATGCACAATGAACTTCTTTTTATAAGTTTGCCTGTTGGTGCAATTGAGAGAGTAAATTTACTCATGAATCTGAGGAACACTATCATATAGGAAGCCTGATCCCAGAAAAAGGCTTTTCCATGTCCACGTCAAGCAAACCTTGCCAAAAAAATTGCTGAATCCTTACCACTAGGTTTTAATTAATTTAAACATAAATTCTACTCAGAGAGAGAAAACCTTAAACAATATTAATCACAAAAGTCATTCTGGAAAGCACTCTTTCAGCAGTCACAAAGTGCCATCTGCAAGAAGGCTGACCCCAAGATTAACCAAATACCCACCAAGACTCACAGTGAAAACAGCATACAAAGTCAACTACTTAGCTAGAGGCACAAAGGGGGAAGATAAATCATTTCAAACATCAACATCTGTGCCCTACAGCTGTCTCAGTCTTTTCAACCCCTTGCTGGAAAATATTAAAATGAAGCACAGATATGACTTTCTGTGAAACTCTTTGTGATGTATAGACAGCGGAAGAATTGGAAGTCTTGCTTTAAGGGACCAGTTGAAAATATTGATAAGAAAATAGTGGAGAGAGACCCAATCTGAGAAGAAGCCAAAGGAGGGTCTCAGACTGTCTTTTGGGATGTCCATGGAATTATCACAGGTAAAATTATTATAGCCAAATAACTGCTCTTACTCTGGTACAGAGAGAGAAAAATTTACCACTTATCATTACAGTTTGAACATGCAATAGAAAAGGGTTTAGCACAAACCATTACAGCTCCCATAGCTTTTTGATTGATAATATTATTTTGGGATTAAATTTCTTAAGAGCATGCACTCAATAAAGGAGTAAAGAAATATCTGGTCTAAGACTAAAGAGGAAATTTTCTCCAATTCTTCTAGCAACAACTGTCCAACGCACTCAAATTCTTGTTGTATCTAGACCAAAATAATAATTTAGATATGACCATGAAAGAAAAAATTATGATGATAAAAATTTGAATTATTTATTCTTATGAAAAACATAATAGCATATTCCCAGAAGGCCTCATCCTTGTGAACATTTTCTGGTTTTGATGTTCCATTAAAAAGTCTTGAATATGTAAAAATAGCCATGCATTTCTCATGTTTAATGCATTCTTTGTGTGAACTTGGATTGTATAAAAAGAATTAGGCTACTGTCATGCATGACTCATTTAAAATGTGCAGAAATACTAATCTTTCCATTTGTTAAGCATCTTTATTTATTTGAAATCATACATGCATTCCAAAGACAAGAACAACTGCCCTTTGCTCTCATCAATCTTTTACACACTTAAAAAAAAATCTATCTGAACAAGGAGACTAAAGGAATCTCCCTCAGCCCCAATACTCAGAATAATTTTCTTTTTCAAAATCTTGCTTTGCCTCATCTCCAGTTTCAATGCAAATAGGAACAATCTACTTGAAATTTTTGCCAGAGCAGGTGATTTTTCTGTGAAACCTTGAGCTTTCCAGGTGTGTGTAAGCAAAAATAAATCAAGTAGATTTCAGTTTCTGAGGTTTTGCTAATTTGCTTTGTTTTCTATTTCTCCAGAAAGTTTGGACATCAGTATTTCTTTTTAATTTCATCATAGTAGGCATAGTGTTCTCACTAATTTGTCAGCTGCATATATAGAAAAATCATGTTACTGAGAGAAAATCTTCAGTGAAGCAAAGGTGGGTGAACACAGAGAGAATATATTTTGTGTGACACAGTAGATCTCTCTGGCTCCTTTAAGCCTTATCTGATGTAGTACAAGATAAAGAGAGTCTGCACAGGCCATACATGCAGAGTCAAAAAGCTGAAAATCTGATAAACTTACTTTGCCTGAGAAAATGCAAAGGAAGAAGGCTATATGTACAGCTGGGGAACAAGCTGGTGAAGCTTAGTAAAAAGCCTGTATAAACTGCAGAACCTCCACTTGTTTCTCTAAATAGATGGCAGGTGCAGTCCTGAGAAGCAATACTTGCTGCTGAATCTTTCTAGCTATTACAACATATGTGGCTCCTACAAAGTCTTACCATTTTACAAGGCTGTTTTCTTTGTTTAAAAAAATGGAAAAATGGAAAGAGAAATAAACAAATCATAAGGCCCAGAGGCTTTCTGTGAGAGCTTATAATCATGAAATGCCTTTTTATTTATAGTCTTCAACAAGAGCAATAAAACAAACAAACAAACCACAGAATTATTATTCTCCATTTCCCAAGTCTGGGATAGAGTCCCTGTGGCTGATCCAAAGAAACCCTTCCCACCTATTTTCTCCTTGGGTAATGCAGCATTGATGCTTAATCTCCATCTGTACTGACATTTGCTATGCCTGCACTTCTGCTCCTCAGCCTGCAGCATGCCCTGCACCTTGCTTCTTGCCATGCAGAGTCCTGGTTGGAAGGAGTAAGTGAGCATTGATCCTGCTGCCTGTCTCATGAAGAGCAAAAAGTAATGACATTCCCATGTAAACAGTCAACCTCTGCAAAAAGGTTCCCTTCCAAACTGTGGCAAAAGTAGAAGCTCCCACTAAGCATTAAAAAATGTATGTAATTAGTCAGTGGCTAGAGAAAATGGCATGGCTAGCTGTAGTTTTCAGCTGGAAGCAGTTCAAAACCATTTCTGTCTTCTCCAAAATCACTCTTTAAACACTGCTAGACAGGAAAAGGAAAGCATTTTTTCTCATACTGGAATTGCTTTATATACAATACATCTAAAACCACATTGACTGGAAGGAGGCTAGCTTTGAAAGAAATTCTTTAGCCTTGTGGCTTGTACTTTCAGTCAGGAAAGCAGGGAAAGGGGAGAAAAGAGCTCACCTCCAGGTTCTGCTAGTGGACCTCCTCCTGGGTTTGATACAAGACCTTTGCAAGACCAAGCACACAGCTTTTTAGAATCAGGGTTTAAAATGGGCTGTCTTAACTCTCAAGAATCTCTCTACTTCCAGTACCAAGAAAAGATGAACACAGTGAGAGGGTTAGAGTGCAGAGGTTGAGTTGAGGTTTTATGGTGGACTCCAACTATTTGTTTATCCAGATAAACCAGTTTTGACTTTATATTCCTAGATTGTCACATACAAGGAGCTTTTGTTTGCATTGCTTTTGAAATGAAAATATGATTTATAAATTCATGTAGTCATATTTTATTTAGATTAATGATCTTTTCAGAAAGGGTCAGGTGCCTATTACATTGTGAGTGGAGTGCTTTTGTACCAGCAGTGAAACCCTTGCTACTAGCACTGAAGCTAAAATTAAAAAAAAAAAAAAAAAAAAAAAAAGAAAGGGAAACAAAATAATTCTTTACAGAAAGTAAGGTAGCACTGAACCAATTGAATTTTAATGAATAAGAATGTCATACAGCCAGATTTTCAGTAAAGCTCCTTGACCATGAAATCCACGAGGCTGCAATTCACCAGCATCATTGGCTTTAAAGTCTCTTGGTGCTGAGGATGATAGTGCCAGTCAGGGCGAGCCAAGCTCCGTGGGTTTCCAGACAGCTTTGCTGGTCTGCAGCACCATTCACAGCAGTATTCAAAAGGTGAACCAGCTGCACCAGCTCTACTTTGAGTCTTTCTTCTTTTGGTCACTCTGAAGGAAAGATCTGTGCTTTCTTTTCCTGGATCTAAGTGCTCAAAAGAGAGAGACAGGAATTTGTACTGAGTAAAAGTGCCTGTAGCATGTCCCAGGAAGTTTTTTCTGGGAAACAATATTTTCTTTTCCTGGTCATTCTCTTCATTCAAAACAATAATTATCTGAGTAATTGTTCACTCTCTACCTGAACCTGGAAGGTGGAAAATTGCGTCTGTGAAAAATAAAAGTGCATCTCACAAATGGAGATATTTTCTCCTTCAAAACGGCTCCATGATGAATAGCAACACAGTTGGTGTACCTCTGCCCCACCTTTTCCCCTCTTTAGTTATTGTTAATTAAGCTGTTTGCTCTGTTTTTTGTTGTTTTCTTAGCTACCTTATATAAAGTACACAGTAAAATTTTGTTTTGGAGAGTGCAAAAGTTATTTGCTAGCTCATGAGCTGCCCTGACAGCTGCAGGTTGGCTGCATGGAAACATTTGCAGGCCGATGACTGTGCAGTGGTGGCTGCTGCCAAGCAAGGCCTTTAAAAGTACTGTAAGATCCTTTAGCTGCTTCTACAGCCACTGTCAGTTGAAATATGAATGTGAAGAAAAATTAATTACATTCAAAATAGCATATTGAAGGGGGGCTGCAGCCCCATCAACAGAACTGTCATGTAGGAGCTAACTTGCTTTAGAACGACTTTTGCAAAGTTTTGCTAACATATACACATAGTTAAGTCTCTGATATCTAGAAAGGCAATGTAGTCTGCAACATGACTAGTACACACAGATTCTAGTTCTCTATCTGGCTAAAAGTTGTGCTTTTCACAGTGGTGGGCAGACTGATACTGGAAGCTTCACTGAGCATTAGTATAAACTTCTGTTCATGTAGCAGTCTGAATATGGTGGCTTTTATAACCATAAAAAAATCCAGAAGTTAAGAATATTCACTATTTTGAAATATTATATATAGTGTGTATAACATGTTTTATGTATAATATTTTTGTATATTATGTATAATATATCTGTATTATTACAGATTAAAAAATTAGACAGGAAGATGCAGTGATGCAAAGCATTCATAATTCCACAGTTAAATGGTGGAATTAAGACTAAGAAAGTATTACACTTACAAGTAGATGTTTTACCACAAAGTGTACGTACATACAGAAAATCATCTATTGAAATAAACAAAGACTAAAGATACTAATTTTCTGAAGAGTTTGTTTTAATTTGTACTGGGAAAAGAACCTTCTGCACAATATTTCCTGTGGCAGAAGTTTCAGATGCATTCTTAATAGCAAACTTCACTGACAACTAAGGAACATGGATGCTTATGAATGCTCCATACTATCATTTTCATTTTTGGAACATAAAAACGGAAAGATGCATAAAATAAATAGGAAACCAAATTAACAGTCTATGCCAAAATAAAGAAAAAAATAATAAATCCATTCTAAACTAATTGGAATGGATTTCTTGCATCTTAGCTTGCTTTGGTTGTATTACTTAGCTTTTACTTATACTATGTTTATTTTATTTTCTGTTGTAAAACATTCTCTTACTTCTCTGAAAAGGACATGGTGTGTGTCTGTTCTGGGTGATTCAGGGAATTCTGATGCCTTTCAAGACTTTCCTGGATTCACAGTTTTTGATTCCACAAGGACTACTTTGGGTATGTGATTTACGCTCTTTGAGTACAGGACACATAACTTTATCAGCAACATTTGAAATAATTCCTTTATCATGGTATTGGAGCATTCATAGTGGGGAAAATTTAATGAATCATGTCATACATGTGCTGTTTTGAAAACATCATTTATGGAACATTTCCAGATAACAATTTATAAACAAAAATTCATTAATCTTCTCAGTAAAAAAACCTCAGTTTATGAGATCTCAGAATACTGAAGTAAATTAACAGTCATGGTATTTGGTGTGTTCAGATATGCTCTAGAATAAAGTATATTTCCCAATTTTTCATCTTTCTTAAGAATAAACACCCTGGTTGCCTACTAGTGAGAGTAAATATACAAAGTATTAAGGTGTATATACACTTTTTTTTAATAGTAGTATGCAGTTGCAATGTTTTGTCTTGAACTAGCTTTCGTAGGATGGGGTACAGTGTATTTAATGAAAAGGGTTGATTTGAATGACAGCTGAATACCACAAAGAAAAGGGCAGCCCTGCATGGGTCATGACTGAAATTGGCTGCTGCTGTGATTTAGTAAGAGCTTTTCAGTTGGGAAGTGGATATTGTAACTCACAAAAGGTAACTTACAGCAACAAATTGAGCTGAATAGAGCTCTGAATTAATTCATGGTTTATTGAGTTCCCCTCTTGTCAGTGATAGCCAACAGTTAACTGAAGTGATTAGTTCAATATTCAGTCACAATGATGTACAGCCAACTTTCCAGCTTACAGAAGTCCTGAAAGGTTTAATTTAAACCCTGGCAAGTACATAATTTTAAAAATAGACTAAAACAAACAAATGGAAACCACCCAAAATTTGTAGCCTGGGAGAGGTGAGTTCAGCACAAGCCAGAGTATGATGTTTTCTTGAAATGGGTCATAACACACAGTCCTTCAGTCTTTGCCTTCATGCAAGAGGGTTTAGATGGGTCTTGTTACTGCCCAGCATTGCTTGATACACCAAGGAAATTTCAATAGTGTTTATTCTGTTGTCTGCAAACTTCTGAAAATAAATAATATTTAATATCCCATGATTAGTGACACTAATCCTGAAATCAAAGTGAGCTGGCAACTTTCATTTTCCTAGCCTAGAGAGAAGACAAGTGTAAGTTAAAATATCAATTGCTCTTGGCAATATTACCATGATGAAGAAGAAATAAACATGAGTTCATACCAAAGGGTAACTTTGCAATGACAGGATTTATAAACAGAAGCCTAAAGAAAAGACCTCATATAATAAGGGGCCTCAGTCTCATCACAAGTTGTGATGATGTTCAGCTCTATTGTTCCTTCACCATTTCCAGGTATGGCTGTATATTGGTCCTGAACGAAAATAGCTGGCTAATTCCTGTGTTCAGCAAAATGAAGGTTTATTTCTGTGTGTTTTTTCAAGGTCTACCTGCCATTGCTTATCTGGATTGAGCAATGAAGCACGTAAAGTCACACTCTAAAGCACAGAAGTTCCCTGTAAATGCTTAGCAATATCACAAAAACATCTGCTTTATAGGAAGCTCCAATTGACAAGAATTTAAACCAGAATTTCTGACAGAAAATATATGCTCTCCTTAGAGAATGTGAAAAAGTTTGAAGAAAAGTTGCCTTTTCATCCTGATTTTTGAAGAATTTTATATGATGTTATTGGGCCAACGTAAAGGAAACAGGTCCCTGCTTTTGGCTAGAGGCATAATGACAGTTCTCTGTTTTTTCAAAGGCATAGACAGCACCTACTGTTATTAGGAAGATTCCCTTGTAACCATTTCAGTGAAAGCTTAAATATTTTAAAAGTGGGATGCTCCATGAAAAAGACCTCAAGGCAAAGCAAGTGGGCAGTCAGGAGACTGAAAAAAACCCGAATCTGTTCTAGTATTTTGATATTTAAGTCAAAGAAAATCAAAAGCGTATTATCTCATATTTGCCCTACTTATTTTAAAATATATAGTGAGGAAGAAAGTGATACATGAGCCTTGTATGTAGTCACTGGTTTATCTGTGATCCCTGGCATTATTCATAAGAGCCGAGGATCAAATTCCTCTTTGCTGTAGCACCCTTGATTTTAGTGAAATTTCACCAGTAAGAAGTTTGGTCTTTAGGTAGAGTAGATTGTACATTGTACCTACTGCACATTGCACATACAAAAGCATCTTTTTCATAAAGGCAGTAGTTTATCTAGCACTATCATGGGTGTTCTGCAACAGATTATCATCCTGTTTCTCCTGGTAAAAATCATGAAGAGTCATGAAAATAAGGATAGATAAATAGGTGTTAATGTAAAATTGTAAGTTTTCCTATAAATCTAATTGGCTGTATTCATACCCACTTGTAGTCATAGGGGGAAAAGAATCAATATTGAGAGACTCAGCTTATTTTAAAATATGGAATTACTAATACTCATAAAAGCAGCTGCTTATGGTTGGTCCACTAAGCTAAAGAACATCCAGCAAATCAGTGGAAATAAATAATAAATTCAGAGAACTAATGATGTTCTACAAACAGTAAAGCACACAAGTTAATTCAGTTATTTATTAAATTCTTCAAAGCAACACATCTGCCACAATCAAACAAAACTCTCAGGCACATGATTAACTTGAAGAATGTGACTGGCCTGATTGAACCCAAGGGATTACTCATATTTTAAAAGTCATAATCTTAGGTATTTTGTATTGGAAACAGAAGTTTTTTAAACACACCACAGTGCCCTTCATTTCTACAGAGAAGATAATGTATTTCACCCCACGTAATTACTTCTTTTTTTCTTAATTGCACATAATTAGCATTCGTTGCCATATCTCTCTACAGCTGTGTTTCTGCTTGTGCGTTTCAGAGAACACTGGAACCATCACATGTCACATCCCATAGCTGGGGAAAACAGGTCTTCACTAGGACTTCAAGGTTTGCCTCGAGGTTGCCATGAGTCGCCTCGCCGTGTTTGCAAGACAGAAGATGTACAAGTGACTGGTGGCTCTCCAAAGACCTGTGTTAAACTTACTGCTGAGCTATGGATGTAAACTAGCAGGGAATTTAAAAGAGGGAACTCTAGGCTGATTGAACAGGCATCCTAACCTGCAAAGTTACACAGAATTACTTTTCAGGCTCATGAGAAGGACATTGTCTAGAATTGTACAAGATGCATCTACACTGCCTGTGTAGTTTGGATCAGGTGTGTTTTTTGAACTGAATCCTTCTAATTACATCTTTTATGGTGCTTTGTTTCACACTGAAAAGTGCCCAGAAGAACAAATGCTATTTATTATTTTCAGATGAAACTCACTAAGAAGGAAGGCTTCAAAAGGGAATCTAACTGTACTTTGCTGACAGGCATTCAGTTCACAGGACCACGTTAGACCTTGCCCGTAGGTGTCCCCCATCCTGCATCTGAGAGACCCACTTCTAGTGGGTCTAGCACAGCATTATTTCTTAGTTTAGATAGAGTTCAGCATGTCTAAACTGCGTCAGTGTTAAGCAGCAGATCTATTCCAGGTCATAATAGATGGTAGTATGAACTATTCTTTTTCTGTAGTCTAAACTGTAAGCAGAAGGGTCTTTTTAAAGGCAAATATATGAACAACATTCTAAAACTCTACAGAATAATTCAATCATAAAAAATTAACTTTCTAGTATTCCTGAAGTCAGAAAAGGGGCAAAGATTTGTTGACTTCTTACAGTGTTGTTAAATTGCAGTCTCCTATTAAGTTCACGTTTGTGACTTTTTAAAAACTCAAAATTTTCTTAAATAGAGTGCCTTGGTTTTGGTAGTCATGAAACCAGCTCTATTAAAGGAAGAGGAAAGTGCAATCATTTCAACTTTATCTGTTAGCTACAAAGAATGAGTTTAATCATTTCATTAATCAGCCATCTTTATAGATCAAACTATATTCAGTCTTCCCTAAAGATTTTATTCTGTGATCACTGTATGAAAAACTAAAATGGTGAACAGGAAATTGAAACTGTTATTATACAGGAAATAACAGCACTCTGTCAAAATCTACAGAAGAAACATATGTTAAAACTTACTGTCAACATCTAACATATCTGATCAGATAGAGAGTAAAACCAAAATTACAAGAATCATTATAATATCAATTGAGGGCAAAGTTCTGTGTGAAAATAAATCCTTTCCAGCTCCAGGAAAAGGAGCTGAACACAGAGTATCTGATGGAACAAAGATCCTGTCACAATTTCATATACTGGTGCAACATATGGCAGAAAATTCACTTCCCTCTCCCATTCCTCCAGATTTTGTATCATCACAATGGTAATATCTAATATGTGTAACGAACTCTGTGTCGTTGTTTTCTACGCCTAGCTTGCAAGAATTTCTCTGGTGTTCACTACCAGCCAGGGATTAGGTGTTTAAGTGCTGCTTTCTCTAGTACAGTCCTGGTACTATGTGTTTGGATTTATTTGTAAGTTTAACCATTCTTTGTTTAAAGCTGTTAGACAGTGTTGAGATGGAACAGGAAATCAGGGAAAATACACCAATTTGTGGGAATTACTGGCAAGGTTTTTGAAGTTTTGTAGATGAACTGATAAAACTGTACTCTGTGATAATCTTTACTGCCTCAGTACCTAACTGCTACATTATCTGTATTTGGTTAAGCTGTCTATTGTTCATATAGCAAATCATAACATGGGAAAATTATCTGCATTCTTAAGGTATCCTTTAATTGGCAACAGGTGGAATGAAAAACCTACCTGTCTAGGTGACATGCAGCATTAACCACCAAATAAAATGTGTTTTCCACACGCATTTCACCTCAAACTTAAAGGGAAATTTGGAACAGCATAGCACCTGGGACTTAACAGCCACAGAGCTTCCAGGCAGTTTATAGCCTCTCCTTTCTTAGAACTTGCTAATAGAACTAGCTCCTAGAACTGAGTTTCATTCAGAGTAATCCCCAAGATGCTTAGTAAAGTATAGGCAGAGCAGCATTTTTCTGCTGGTGAACACTATTCAGACATGACTCAATTTGCTGGAGTCCTGAGCTGTGCACTCAGCATGGCCTCAAATGTGCTTATCATGAGAAATCTGTTGGCAATACTTGAGTAAATTCCTGTTAAACGCTCCTTCTGAGCCCAAGTACTCTTCTCTCCCCATAAATGTGTGAAGTAGTAGGCCATAAGATCTCCAGGTTCTCAAGCTACCCCATTGAGTTGAGCTAGGTAATATGAAAACAGTAAGCAGTACCCAAACAGGCAAAATCTTGTGCAAAACTAGTTGGAAAAACATCTACAGTAACAGACAGAGAGGGCTTCTAATAGCTTCTGACTTCTCTGGTAAGAGCCCAATATTCTTGAACAAGAACTATTAAAACCATAACAGATTGTCACCCTTCACCCTTTATCTTTCCAATGCTTCTTGTTACTTATGAGCTGACTTTTCTCTCTCATCTCTAAGATTTTCTACTATGCTGAATACAACTGTGTTGTCTGTACTATATCAAAACCAAATTCTTTCTTCTTTCTTTTTTCTTCATTCTCTAGGCCTGAGGTTGCCTCCAATAGCTTTATCTAGACGTCTAATTCCTGTATGTGATACAATCCAAAATTTGAGAGTAAGACGAGAACATTAACTTCTTCCATTAATTGTGGACAAGACTTTTAGAATATTAGAGTTATGCTACTAGAAAACTGAAAAGCTGATCAGCTCTCGCTTAGAATTAATGTGAAAAAAAGCATATTCAAATGTGATTGACATCAGTCATTGTCTTTACTAGTTACTTCAGGTAAAAGTAATGGAAAATATACACCTCTCAGCTCCATTTCTACTAGCAGTCTCTATCCACCAGCTGAATAAGGTTGCTAGCCTTAGAGGCTAGAGGGTGTTACAGAGATAGGGAAAGGAAATAGGAAAAAAATATTTGAAGTAGAAGCCCTTCCACACAAAAGAAGAGATATTTAGGTTCTGCCCTGTATGGTTGAATTTACAGCCACAGTGTGGACCCAATGTTATTTAAGAAAGCATATTACTCTACCATCCAAAACAATTTTATTAAAATTTGTACAAATGTTCACTGTATTTGCAGGAATAATCTTGCTGCAAGAAATTAGCCTGTACATGTTGATTAAACTCTTGGTGAATTGAATTTTGCTTTGCTGGACAAGTTTATAGTGACTTGCAATAACTTACATTAAAAAAAAAAAAAGAAAATGTGGCATTGATTTCACCTTGAACACAACATCCGCGGGAGAAATGTCTGCTGTTACACACCGGACCATAGAAAATTACAGTATTATCAATACCATGTTTCTTTTGGTTTACTCCTGGAATACCTCTCTAATTCTGACATGTCATATACTATGTCATCTCCATGTCTGGTAGATGTACTCCTTTCATCTAGCTTTTAAGGTAGAGGACCCGAACTCAATTTCTTTTCTTTTTTTTTCAGTCTGGTAAAGGCATTTTCTGGCTGAACCATAATAAAAAGCAGTGGTTTGCACACCACTGAAGTAAGCTGTCGTAAAAAGAAAACTGGAATTCACAAAATCTGCCAGAGTTGATGTTCATTCTTTCTTGAATGCAGCCTGTGCAAAAATGAAATTCACTATCTTTGGATTGACTGTTGTGATATACACCAAGCTCTAGCTCTTCAGAGTTTGACCACCTTGAGTGATATATGTTAATGACTTGCTTTAGCATTGCACCTAATATAAATCTTGCTGTCATTGCTGAAAGGAATAAAAGTTTTATTTGTTAATGAAATATGATGTGGTCTTTCTGGTGCTCTATTTAAACATCACCTAGAAGTAGATCATGTTTTTAGAAGTCAGGAGTAGCCTGAGGCCCTCCATAATTCTAATTGATGTAAATGAAGAAAATAATGAAGGCTTGTGTGTGCTGACCCTGTTAAACAGAATGGTCTCACCTCAGTTAATCAAAGAACCTTTAGATATATTGTAAGCATCTGGCCTGAATAGAGAGTTCTTCAATCTCTGATACTAACCTGGCTGAATTTAGATGAGATACTGTGCCCAGATTTCCAGCAAAACAGTTCATTTTCTAAATGCTGACATGTTGAAAACAAAGCACTGTGGAACTACCACGAAAACAAAACTAAACTCCTCTCCCCAGAAAACATCGTCCTTGATTTTGGAGGAAAATGAGATGAATGGATAAATCTGAGAACTAACTCTTGGGATGTTTGTGTTCCTGCTAAGAAGCTGAAAACACAGAGGAATTTTCATTTTGTATTTGAAATGTCAGACATCAGGTTTGACAATATTAATAGTATATAGAGAGAAAATGAGGAATAACACTTGCTTTTCAGTCACTATCTTCATAAAAATGACATTTGTAAAGCTCATGCAGTTCAGAATTATGATTTGTTTTTACTTTTTAGTAGCTTATTATAGCATTTTTCTGGAAACACAGATACTCTGGTGGCACATTACCTTTGTCATATCTGATACGTGTACTTTACATAAAATGACCTTCATGCTATGCAGCCAATAATGTTTGCAAGTAAAACCTGAAGACAAATGAAGGTCTGCAATAACACACTGGAAGGTTATGTTTATTGATTACAAGACTGAATATTTTCACGGTGATATTCCTTTCTCATAAAAATGAAACA
>VZRN01001792.1:304102-314493 GCA_013397935.1 Dasyornis broadbenti | reverse complement strand
TTTTTTTTACAGCTAGAAGTATTTACAATTGTTTTACACAAGTGGTTATTTAAATTTTTAGTGAGTTCATAGAGTGTTCAGGATCAAAACAGTAATTCTAAATACCGGTTGTGTACAGAATGAATTAAAAAAAGAAAAAACTAAAAGGCAAGTCTTGGGGAGAAGGTCCATCCATATGCTGCTCATACAAATTTAAAAACCTAGCTTCTCGAATGTTAAGCAGCAGATAATGAAATTTCAATAAGTTTAATGTCTTTCAAATGTGTAAACATAGGCTTGTTTTTGCAAATTGTGGAAGGTGTTTTAAAACAAAAAAAGAGGCAAGACAGGAAAAGTACAAGGGTGTGGTGAAGATTTACAATGAGAAAAGGAAAAGAATGACAGGATAATATTCTGATTAAAAAGCAAAGAAGCAGAGAAGCTGTTTAGTACTCACAGTAAATTGTTTTGCTTCTCAGGCTCAATTGCTTCTTAATATCACCAAAATTCTACAAACAATATGTTATTTTCTCTGAGCATCCCTTCCCTTGAAAAAGCCCATTCTACAGTAAGAAGAAAATCTGTTTTCATAGAGATTTACTGGAACCTGTGGAATTTTTTTAATTTGTCTTCCTTTTTGAAGAAATTCCTGCAAATACAAGGTTGAAACAAGCTAAAGACTGTTTGAGGTGAAAAAGCCAGATGGGCAGAAAGTAGCACTTTCATGTGCTTTCCCAGGCCTGTCAAAAGGGTCCTTGCATTAGCCTGAAGGTAGCACTACAAATCTTTACATATCAGCAAAGATCAAAATATGAGGAGAACCATCTTTTCTTACTGAAACTAAAATAAAATGCAAAACTGAGTAGGGAAGCCAAGCAAGGTTAGCAGGAAAGCCCTGCTGGGCTGTACCCTCCTTTGTGTATCTCTTTCTGACACTTGCTTGTGCCATTCTGGAAGAGAAATGAGAGGACTGAGCCTAATTAACCCTTATCATTCCTGTTCTCTTCGTCACTAAAGACTGCCTTGCTAAAGCTATAAGGTGTTTTCTGAACAAGAGAGAGCAGAGAACTTAAGCATCAAGAGATGGTCTCCTCTTCTTCAAAAGGAAACCATGTACCCAGGACAAGGAACAATCACAGATTTTGACTTGGAAAAAAAAAAATGTTTTCAAATATATTGTGTTTTTGCAAGGGATTTAAAATTCCCTTGGTTCACTTACCTGAGTTATAATTACAATTGGTTTCACTATGGTCAATTTCATCAATGTCAAATGAAGAAAAGAGTCATCACTTGCACAATACTGAAGCTTTTTAACTGTATTACAGGCTATGTTCTATATAACATACTGAGGAACAAAATAAAAGTTATCAGTAACAGCCTTCTTTCTTCCATTCCTTGAATGAAAAAAAAGGAAGTATTTTTCTAATATATGTTTTTAAATTGTGTCTCCAAGAGGCTTTTTATTTTGTAGAAGCTGTGGGATGGATGGATGTCCATGAAGAAATTCTAGGTTATAAATACAGCACAGCAGAAAAGTTGACTGGGTTTCTGATTTCTCCACTGACCTTTGAGTGCAATTGCCTTATTAATACATGACATTAATATTGACAAAGGTCCCAGGAGGCACTTTTGACCCTGAGTGAAAGCAAGGACTATTCCCTGAGGGGAAAAGAGAACGGCAACTTGAGAAGGTGCAATGCAGAGAGATGTTGGATGTGATGGGTCAGGGGTTGCCTGCAGGCAATCCAGGTCCTGACTTCCCACTCTGACCAAAGGGAGAAGGAGTGGGGCAGCTTTTCCACACAACTCTGCTTTACCTAGCATGGACATTTTATGACACTTCTTGTTTGGAGCAAGTCACAGTAGTTAATAATTTATAACAGAAGTAGATGACATAACAAAAGACTCCTTGGGCTTACAGTACCAGGCTTCCCTCACCAGAAGAGTGTTCTATTCAAATAATTCAATGCTTCGTGTGAGAGCCAAAATCAACAGCTTTGTACTTCCTGGATAACATGGATCAGTTGCTACGGGCTACTTCACTTTTCACTAAGTGCATTGATTGCTACACATTTCTGTGTTTCTTTAAATAATCCACATAAATTTGAAGGATCTGGCTCCTCTCTTCAAAGGGTTAAGCTTAATTCCTTGCTACATGTACTGTCACAGTGGCACATTAAAATTAAGGTAAGAACTATTCAAAGAAAAAATAAACAAAACTTAAAATTGCCAAGCAGGAAGAAAGCTTTAATCTAAGCCTCTGAAATACTACAGATCATTAAATCACAGTTTAAACAAGATCATAATTTACTACTCTAAAGTCTTCCTTAAACAAAACTATGATTTGCATCACACTACATGAAACTCCCACTTTTTGCTTTTTATATAATAGACCTGTCATATGAGATGTTTGTTTTGGACAAAAACATGCTTCTACTTGATTTCAGCAATTCATTCTGATCAAGTCTCATATATTTGCTGCCTTATGTTTTTCAGTGAAGGTTGCACAAATCTTCTCGTGCCTAGTGCTGCTGCATATTTGTTGTCATGAGGTCTGCATCATTCTTTCTTTCTAGGTAGGAAATACAAAGAAAAGGACGTGTGACATTGGGTGAAAGAAGAAGAAAGTAGACAGAATATAAACAATATGCATTTACGTGTATAAAATATGCTAATATTTTGCATTAACAATATCTGATAACTACCACTTATGACACATCATTCTATATAAAAAAAAGGAAGATTTTCTACTGCAAAGCATCTGTTTTTTCCAAAGAATTACACTTTCTTGCGTTTTTAATAAGCCTGAAGTGAAAGACTGGTCGTATTACTTTCCGCACCAACCAATGAAGTACTATCTTGTTTTCTTTGGATAAATTTCTGAATAGGAAAAAAAATCAATACAAATGAATAAAAATAATAAGAGAATGTCTTTAATTTGTGCCTATATGAAAGAACACCATGCCAGATTATTGAAGACCCATGGACTTCTGTGTTTCCATGAAAATACCTCAGGGATTTTGGTTTTCTTACCCTCTATCAAATGTACTCATCAGTTTTTTTCAAATGTGACTATATGAAATTCACAGTTGAATTTATGGGTGTTTTGTATTATCATTGTTTTCTTGTTATCTGAGTCAAAGCACACTTCACTCCTTACTGCATTCCCTGGAGCAAAGTGAGAGACAGACACAACTTTGATAGATGATATCTGGACAGCAAGTGTGCGGGACCTGTTGGGGTAATACTTGACAAGAGTCGTTGACATTTTTGTACAGGGATAACTTGATCCTTCCATTACAGCATCTGAAATACCTCTATATACAAAAACTTTGGTTTAAATTAATGGTTAGGCTGATTTTTTTTTTCTTGAGTAACAACACACTGTAACGCAGGAATATTCCAGTCTATTTAATTCTAAGAGCAATACAGCTGTGATTTAAATATTTGTGACTGTGATAGTCAAACTTTTTTCAGGTCTGTGAACAGACATTTTTCCCAAGAATACTTAAATATCAGGAGGTATTAAAATTTCCTTGGTGTTGATCCTACCCAAATAAGTTCACTATGCAATTAGGTGAAGAAGGGTTAGGAATTAAAGGCTCTATTCTTATATATATATATTGAGATGTTTAATCACTAAATAATAGTACAGGAATGAGCAAGGCCATCAGAATTTTTCATGATAACAAAAACATGTCATACAACCAGGTGTAATGATGCTATTAAATCAAACATTATGATAAGCTAATAAATGCATAGCAGGGAGAAGTGAAGTAAAAGTATTGTGTAACTTCTTGCTTTAGAACATTCTTGCTGTAGTACATCCACTGCAAGGATGAGTTTGGGTAAGTCCAAAGGTAGCTTCTAAGCGGAAGCTCAGCTGGCAAGAAGAGGCGAGGGGCAATACGAGCCTCTGAAGGCGCAGATATAGACTGACACCAGTCATTCAGATGCCCTGCTGCCTTACCAAGTGTGCTGCCCATCACTATTACAGAGACTTGTTTCTCTCCCCTTGCTGTCTTTCCAGCTCATGAGTCTTTCATTCCTGTGTGCACAGTGAGCTGAGCTTTAGCAGGAGTATTGAGGGTATGAGTGGAGGACAAACTGTTTTATACAAAATGCTCATCGTATCTTTGCGGAGGTTTAATTAAAATGTTTGTGACATTTATGATTAACCCGACTGATTTAGGTTAGATGTCCTCTCAACCTGACCCCAGGATAAGGACTCTCAGAGGGCTGAAGGACTTCACTGCATCTTTTCCTTCCATACAATTGTTAAAGGGCAAGGGCAAACAGAGTCACCCAAAGCTTGCCAAATAATCAGATTCTCTGGTAATGACAGAGAGCCTACGTCATTATCATAGTTGGGTTTTATAACAAAGAATAAGGATTTCCTGACTTACAGTTCTTAAGTCCTTTCTTATTTTTAATACACTTAATTTTTGTCCAAGTAACTGGCTCAGTATTTAAGTTCAGAAATCCACCCAGAATAAATAAAAGTAGTATCATATCACAGCACTGTTAAGATTAATATTCTCTCTTCAGTACTTGTCAAAAGTTTGAAAGGTAGCAGAAATTCACAAAAATAGTCACCCCATGCTGAATCTTAGGAAATATTTCCTTTCCACTCCCATTAATTAGTAGATTAGCAGATGCAGTGAACTATTTGACTTCATCTGATATGAAATGTAATCATTTATATGTTAAATGTATATCAGTTAATATTTCACAATTTTTTCTCCAGCAACTGATTTCACTGGGGCATTCCTTAAAGCCCTTGTTATTTCTCCAAGCAGATCACTAGAGCAGCTCATTAAGTCCAAAAGTGGGTTTTAGATCTCTGACATAAGACATTCCCTCTCACTTTGGTCCTTAAGCTTTCTGAAGCCTGGCAATACAGTAGAGTCACTATCAACGACCTGAGATTAGCCCATTTGGTCAGAGCATGGTGCTAATAACACCAAGGTCATGTGTTTGGACCCTGTATGGGCCATTCACTTAAGAGTTGGACTCAATGACTCTTGCGAGTCCCTTTCAACTCAGAATATTCTGTGAAACAAATACTTTCTTTAATAAATGTAGGATGATTTTTTCACAAGCTATTGCTATGTTCATATATTTTGCTCATTAGTCTATCTGTGGTAGTGATGACATATCAAAATGCTATGCATTTAGCAAAGAAATAAAAGCTTTCTATATCTGTATTAAATCTTATCCTTCAACTCCTCCCTTTAACCTCTCCTGAAATTCCATTAAAAATCACAAACGCTAAAGCAAACAGTTTAATTAAATGGCTATCAGCTGAACACTAATTTTCAAGAAATCATTGGTTTATTCTTTGCACAGCAATTGCCTAATCCCTACTGACTATTTCATATGAACTAGCAATTGACGCTGCTACTGCTGTTCAGAGGCTTGCTAATGTTTTCTTTTGATCATGCGTTTTAAAATTTGTTTTCTGGTTGCATGGCTAGTGTATACTTTCCATATTTTTGGTGCCAAGAAAACAATAAAAGAAAGTAATTACTTGTACTCAAAATCTCTCTGTTATTTCATAGGGCTTTACAAATATATCTCAATAGAATTTGACCAAATAATTCTGGTTTCATAAACTCAGTAATCAGGTACATAAAAATCAGCTGCTGCATAACAGACAGGAAAAAAAAAAGTATATTAGAAATTAAAAATTCTGATGAAAATAATATAAAAATTAAGAAACTCAGTAGAGCAGAGAACAGACTGAAAAGAGAGGTGAGAAGGGAAAGAGAGGGGGAGGGGGATGGTGAAGGAAGGCTTGTCGCTGGCTCGAGTTAAAAAAGAATGTAGGCTTACTCCAGGGTGCCTTTGCTAATAATGACAAGATCGTTTACTTCTCACATCTGTAGGAAAAATATGAGAGGAGAAGATGGAAAAGAGGTCCTGGGATGTACCAGCTGTTGATGTTGGTCCTCCCTGCTGAGCCCAGAGCATTGAGCCCCTACCGGAAGGCATCGCAATCTGTTGACATCTCCAGCTCTCTGCTACTTCGGGACACTCAGCTGAATCTAAGGCGACGATCATCTGGCTGAGTGAACAAAAATCAGAGCCTACAGTGAAAAAGCAGGAATAACACACAAAGCAGATGGCTGGAGGCCTGCTCATTCCTGTTTCTGGAGCTGTTTACACTCTTAAGTGACTAATTTTGACATGTTATACTACTAATGAAGTTTTTTGGTTTGACCCAGTAAACTGTGCGTAGTGCAGTCTGGGACCACTCTAATTTGATGTCTGCAGCCCAGTGTTATTTCTGATCTACAGAAAGTCAATTAAAATCATGGTGAGTGAGCAATCAAAGCTGAATTGCAGAATGACAGCGTTCTCCCATATATAATACTCAAAGCCTGCAGTTTTGCATTTTCTCAGCTAAAATATCTTGAAACTTTGTAGCATCAGTCTTTAGTATTTGTTCTTCTTGGACTGAGATCAGAGCCACGACACAAAAGATTCACAGGCTTCTAAGACTGACATCACCATACAGAAGCATGAAGTTTTCTCCAGCCTTTCCTATATCAAGGCATGCAGATCTGTAAACTGCAAGAGAGTATTCTCTAATGGAAATGTTAATATTCCAAAAGCACTATTCAAATTCTTTTTAATTTTGTTTGTTTGTTTGTTTGTTTTGTTTTTTTTGTTTTATTTTGGTTTGGTTTTTGTTTTGTTTTGTTTTGTTTACTACCTAACTTTTGGTCCCAGTCCTAGAGGCTGTTGGGATTACATTGATTAAGGGACAAAATCTAGAACTGAAACGCAGAGTCAAAACTTTAAATATTCCAAGCCAATTTAGAATTTAATAAAATGTCATGGAGAATCTTGATTAAAAACTTATTTCATCCCAATGCATTTTTTTTTTCTTCTCAGAAGGCTATGAAGGGTATTAACCATTAGACTCTCAGGTATCTGACAGCTATTGAAACTGAAAAATAAGACAACCACCTGGCCTTGTCTGTACATATCTCCTCTGCCTGTATCTTAAACTCATTCTCAGTTTCATAGTGATGGTTCTACGTGCACTGAGGATCAGACAATGATTATACCTCTAAGCAGTTAAAACTAAAAATAAAACTTATCAGCAAACAGTTTAAGGTTATTCTGATGCTCTTATGGACAAACAATCTAATAATAGTAATGCTTGAAGGATATTCTTTGTTAGGTCAAAGACTAAAGAACCTGTTTAGTCTGGAAGTATTTTCCAAAGGGCTTGATATAATACGAACAAAGAGGAAACAACAATTGTTTTCAAGAATCCAGATGTAGATTTACCTTTAGCATCACTGGCTGCAATGGCCAATTCTTTAACCTTCCTCAGCTTCATGACTGCTTTCCATTTTAACCAGGGCCATACCGATTCATCCACATCCCAGTGGCTAAGTTATTCAGGTTGGAGGTTTGGGGGTTTAATTTACTGTGTGCTACTCACTATCATTTCAGATTTGATTTATCTGAGTGGTCTATTACTATTGCCCCTCCACCTAACGAGAGATGACTGTATATTGAGGTCTATATTTGTCCTATCTTTCACAAAAATTCCTATTTTATGGAAGTGATCTCATAAAAGTTGACCTGTGAATTGTCTCAGTGACAGTACAAAGTATTGGACTGTTAAAATGGCACGAAAGCAACACTGTGGCTGATCCCCTCCTGAAGACATGCACAAGGCTCTGGGATCCACAGCACAGAGGAGGACATTGACCTGTTGGAAGCACAGAGGAGGCCATGAAGATGATCAGAGGACTGGTGCACCTCTCCTGTGAAGACAGACAGAGGGCTGGGGTTGTTCAGCCTGGAGAACAGAGGGCTTCAGGGAGAACTTATGGCACCTTCCAGTACCTAAAGGGGCTACAAGAGAGCTGGAGAGGGGCTTTTTACAAGAGCCTGCACCTAGAACAAGAGAGAATGGTTTTAAACTGAAGGAGGGCAGTTTTGGATTAGATATTAGGAAGAAATTCTATACTGTGAGCGTGGTGAGGCACTGGAACAGGTTGTCCAGAAAAGCTGTAGGTGTCCCATCCCTGGAAGTGTTCAAGGTGAGGTTAGAGGGTGCTTTGAGCAAACTGGTCTAGTCGAAGGTGTCCCTGTCCTGACCCAAAGGTCCTAATGAAATCTTCAGTCAAATGTATAAAGCTCACAAAGATATCTCTCCTGTGTTATGAAATGTACCAAAACCAGTGAACAATGTATTTATTTGTCAATATTTGCATAAAACTTTTAAATTCATTTGGTTTTCTTTAATCATCTCCTTTTTTCCCTTTCTCTCAGTCAGCTAAAAAAACCCCAAAACTTTTGTTGTGTAATGCTCACCAGTACATAATTACCCAAACATTGCTTAATATGAGGATTTTAGGATCTCCTCACTTAAACAAATGCAAATTTTGATTCTTCATAACCTTTCTTTGATCAGAAAAACAAATCTGAAGAAACTCAATTTTCTGATTTTAGACCTCCACAGAACAGAGCAAGAGAAAATAAACCAACACAACAAGCATCCTAGATGCCATTATTTTATTTCTCATTTCTGGGTCTCGGAGGAAGACAATGCCTGCCCTCTGCCACCACTCAGGCATTTCTAATTTTCTGACTTCTGAGCAAAGTAGCTGTTGTTTCATGTACTTTATTCATCATCCCTCCACCACTTTAATCTGCTTTGTCCTGGTACTGCCCACCCACCTGCAGAGCTTGACTGTTAACAATCAAAAAGTTTTAGTTATCCATGAGGTAACTTATGATCTGTAAGATTAAGGAAGTAATCTTAAATTTCCATTGTCTCACGTAACGAGTTCCACTACTCTTTTAAGAAATTTTTTCATGTTAGGACATTTTGCAGTGACTTTCCATTCATCACAGCTGCAAAAGGCTCCAAAAAGCCACGGGGAAGAAGGACTTTTTGCATCAGAATTTCAAAATACCAGATCTTCTCCTGTCACTATTCATTTACAAACAGAGCACAAGCAGTGGGATAAAGACAGGATTAAGTTTAGCAGTGATTGACACCATCTGACGACAATGTCGGTGCCACTCCTCTTTGCAAGCAGCAGTAATATAAAGGTGTTAATGTTCCCCTAAAGAAGAAATTGAAATTTCTCTTGTGTTTTCCAGAAAAAGTACCTAATAAAAGAAGAAGTTATAGCCCAAGTTAGCTAAATGGGATAAAATTTCCAGACTCGATCAGATAGTAACTTTCTGATGAGCTGCCAGACATACATGAAGAATGAAGTTCCCATCTTTCCCCAACAGGTTTATCACAACATGTTCAATTATATGAAAACTTCAAAGTACCTCATCTTCTATAAGACTTTACCTCCAATTATCCAGCTCAAGGTAATAACTCGACCTTATTTTATTTTTCACTGTCAAGAGAAGTGCAAAGACAAAGATGGGAAACTCCTAGAGTGTATGAACTGAGAACAGTGTCAGGAGTGATATTTGTTAGGCTTCTGCAATACTTTGTGAGCTTAACAGCTTTTAGAGGAGTTTTCAGCCTTAGGGTTTATCAAACCTCCTCTGGAGATGGAGCTGGCCATGAATTGTTCTCAAAGAGGAGAATTAGGGATATTTGTTCTTTAAATATGTTTCATAATTGTGTTTGATGTTGTCCAATGCTTGACACTGTGTAGATATTAATTAAGTGCAAAAAACTATTTCCTCTACTTTGTTCAGGGAAAAAAAAAAATCAACCCTGGTAGGCTTCACAATCAAAATTATAATCTTTCTCAAGCATGCAAATTAACAATTAGAACATCTCAACAATGGAATTCCACTAATCCCTTCACAGGAGAAAATTGGTTATCTGCCTACAGCACCAATTAACCAAACAAAAGCTGTTTAAAGCAGAAAAATAGACAGAAAATTTACTAGGATTGAATTGTTTTACATCCCAGATAGACATTCCTTCCCACTGTGGAGCTGTATTTAGGGCAGGGGGGTTGTGTGTGTGTGGGTGTGCAAGCTGCTGCAAAAGGTGCTGGGTTGAGGCCAGCAGGAACTGAAGTCCATTGTTTGAGGAGGTAGAGTGTGGTCATTGCAAACTGCATTCCCACATCCCACTCTGCCTGTGGATGTGAGCACGAGATGATAATAAAATCACAGCCCTCTGCAGCATTTCTTGCGCTTTCCTTTTCAGTGCTCTTACTATCCAGGGCTAAAGACAAAATAAGGAACCAGGTGGACTATTGGGCTCGTTCAGCTTTCCATTTCCTTAGTGCAAATACTTTTGTTTACTACCTAATTTTACCTCATGCAAAGGTTCTGGAAATCTCTGTATAATAGCATCAGCTACCCCTGGCATACAATAACAGTAAGCTGCTCAAAGTTCAAAAAATAACTCTCGTAGATCACTCTGTCATATTTGGCTAACATAACCATTACAAAAAAAA
>VZRN01001792.1:261863-303690 GCA_013397935.1 Dasyornis broadbenti | reverse complement strand
AAAAAAAAAAAAAAAAAAATTGAAATAATTATATTTACCTTTTAAAAGCTTTTTAAAATTGAACAAAAAAGAAGTTAAAAAAAAAAAAAGAGGATAAACCGACAGTTCTGGAAATTGAAATCTTCCATCTGTGGAATGAATATAAAGCAAAGAATGGCTATGGATCTTCCTCTTCCTCCTTCTTGTCCCCTCAGTATGCTTTCAACTGACCTAGTTGAGCTGTCTTTACCTCTCATCAAAGTAAAATAGAAATATTCCTCTTTCACTTTTGTTTTTTTTTTTTTAACAAGACGATACTGCTTTAGCTGTACCTATGACACTTCTGTGAAATTTACATCTTGGCTTTACTACTGTGAATTTACAGCTAATACCTCCACAGTATATGACTGTCTCTTGCAAAAGAATTTATTTAATGTAACTACAGAGTCCAGAGTCTTCTGGGTACACTACATACCTCCTAGGCAATATGATTTAAACTCATGCAAAGTGAACAGTAACATTGCAAGTTGTGGGTAATAATGTTTTAGAGATTCAGAGGATTTGCTTTGCCTTCATAACCACATGTTCAGTTTTGAAAGTGCCAAAGTTCATAAATTGATCCTAGTTGTAGGAATATCTTGTGTCAACTGGGAAGGCAAGGTCTCTGGAACAGAATGCTTATTTACCAATCTGCTTTAAAGGAACAGGTTATTTTTGGTTGCAAATTGCACAAACCATGCTGTGCATGAAAGAAAGCCCTTAAAAGCTGAAGCTCAGTTCACCCTGGCTAGGTCTCTGAGATGACCCACCCACCAGCCATATTATTGCTTCTCTTGTAATACTGTTAATTTGTTTATTCATCTTTGTGATCTGGAAGTAAAAAAATATTTTGGTGTTTCCCCCTCCCATACCTCCCAATCCACTTGTGTTTTGCAATAGTGGGTGCATCGTTATGTATTTCTAAAGGAAGTCCAGCTGAAATGTCTACAACTGAATCTTATAGTTAGAATTCCATTAAACAATGAGATGCATTTAGGAAGCCAGAGAGAGAAAACACATTTAATAACCTGGAGGCTGGGTGCAACTTCATGTTGCTTCAAAGTAGTTCCTATTTTAAATCCTAGTATTGCTTGAGGCAAAAAACTGACTTTATTACATTTCAAAATGAAAAAAAAAAAAAAACCAACAACCAACCCATGCACCTGTTTTTGTAACAGACTTTAAAAAAAAAAATTACTTACACTTAAAGAAGGAATATATTGTGTAGATAATACATGTCATAGGTTTAACAACTATAACATGATAATTCATTCTCTGAAAAAAAAAGCACAGACTTTCAACCTGTGTTGGTTCACTGAAAAAACAGTACTTTAAAAGTGGCTACAACTCTACACTATAAAGTGAAACATTTGGATTATCGTTCTGGCCCTATGACTGACCTGCTCTGTCATTTCAAGACAGATTCCTCAAAATACTTAGTTATTTAAATACAAACCATAATGAATGTTAAATATCTATGAACCAAGTCTGAAAGAAATGCAGTTAAGTACATAAAGCCACGTTCATGGGAGATTTAAACTTTTGATTGTGTAATCTTTAAAACTATTCCAAACTTAACCCACTTTTTGTACAGTAATTTCATGATGAAAGCAATCTGGCAGGTGTATGGCAATGTTAGGACTATACACTGCTACCCCATGAAAGATTGCAAAGCTGAGCCAGAAGAGACAAGAGGATTCTCATTTAATTTCCAGAAAACTTATCCTTCAGGATAAAATGGTTTATAGGTACAAAGAACAAATGAAGGTTTTCTGTCTTTTTTACACAACATGAGGGCTGGCAGAAATGATGAGTCTTTTCTATTTGCTAAAAGAATGGGAACAACTGAGGCTTTATGTACCTGTAAAACTCTGGTAAAAGTAAACCAAATGTTCTCATTTCACTTATTAGTAAATTAGACTGTAGTTTCCATATGGCATTTTTCAGCCTGAAAGCAATTTAGAAAACTTTGAGCAACCAGACTCAAACTTTTCTAAGGGTCAGAATGTGATATAAATGTAAGCAAAGGAATATTCATTTGAGAGCTCTTGTGAAATGTGATCTGTGAGAATCAAATAAGATAGCTAGATTATATGGCACGTATTTAAATATAGACATATTTTAAAAAGAAATCACATTTCTGTTAGAATATTAAATCTTCAGGAAAAATTCACAATGCATTTAAATACATCCAGGAGTCTCCTACAATCTGTGAACAAATTCCACATAATTTAGACTATTTTTTTTTCTCCATTTTGTGTGTCTAGAACCAGTGTATTATCAGCCAGTCACAATTCCACTTCTATGTTTGATAAAGCCTCTGTGAGAAGACAAGGCAAAGGGTAAAGTAATGGAAGCAAAGTTGTGACCCGCTGTGAGCTGGCACAGGGTTCAGTTTCTATGCAGAATGGCGACTCCACAACACTGCACAATCTCGCAAGCTGAAAAATATTAACAGTGGTTGCGTCATGTAGGAGCTGCAAAGGTTTTGAGGGGAAGTATACTATTAATTTTTATAATTTAATCTGACTATTTTAGCTAGAGGAAATATTGACCCCTACTTTTTAAAATTTCTTTTTGTAATGTTTCATGTTACTCCTCCAGCAAGCACACAGTTAAATTGACAGGACTTCATTTGTAATCTACAGAACAATAGATGACCTGAGTAAAACTGTGCGCTATCCTCCAGATGTTGTGTGCGCTGAAACACCTGGAAGAGCCACAGGAGAGAAGCAAGAATGACCGCTGCATTTGCTAAAGTAGCAGCTGTATGTTCAGCAGGCAGAACACATTGCCCTACCTTCAGCACCTATCATTTCCATGCTTTCTGAATTTATTAAACCCTTGACTTAGCCCATCATATAGCTACCGGCACGTTCGGTTTCCCATGGAAAAAATTTTAGTGGTTCTTCCTTCCCTCAAGGTAAAATACTGTGAAACCATAAATACAGCTTTTAGTGCTTGATTTAGTGTTTATCTGACTTCAGGTGCAGACCTAACTGCTTTGCTGGGTTCACACTTTGTCTTGCCTCACTCTGTCAGCCTCCAGTTTCATGTGAAGGCATGAGAAATGTAACATAGCCATATTACAAAACGAACTGTCTACAAGAATCTCCTTAAAATCTTATGGTTTATTTGTTAAATATTTTTACAGTGACATAGTCCCACAATTTCACCTTGAGTTTGCTTCATTAAGTGCTCTCTGGGTTTGCAATATACTTTTTCTTACTATTAAGAAGTTGGTGTCGGTATGCCTACCTTTTCATAATTAGTATATAATGACTTTTCTCTTTTTTTTTCCAAGAAAACACTCACAGAATTCTGAGTTGTGCTGGATCACCCAGCTCTCAATAAACAAACGTGTTTCTTAGTTCCCCAAATGTTCTATCTTTTGTTATTTGTGAGCATTTTACATAAGAATTGTAGAAAAAGGCCCTGACCACAGGAGAAAAAAATCAAATCAATAATAGCATATTGAGTGAATCATTATGAATGATCATCTTTTCCACCGACACCTGTGGTCATTAGAATTCCCTCTGTTTACCAATGGATGTGAGAAGGAAAATGAACCTTCCAAAATTTAGAATTAGATAAGGGCCAGCCATGTATTCTGTTCCCAGTGCAATTACTACCCCAGTTTTGCCCTATTCAGGCATGTTCAGAGACTATGTTCTATTCAGGTAGCCTCATTGACATTAGTACTTTTCAACATAAGGCTGTTAGAATGCAGACTTCACTTAGAGAAGTTATTATTTCCTGTTGAACAAGTTGCCACTAAAACAACAACACTGCAGAGACACTAACTACCAGATCCTTCAAGATACAGAGAAAAAAAATATCAGTTTAGGGTTTGTTTTAATCCAAAATGTTTTGAACCAATGTAAAATTCTGCAAACAGGGGGAAAACTTTGGGGAAGGTGCAATTTCCACTTAATCTTTACAGAACAAATTCTCTCCACCTTTCATTTTTCCTCTAAACTTTCTTTACCTTGACAACAGCAATTCTGTGGCTAATCTGAAGTCAAACGTGTGCACTTTGATCTTCTTACACATGTAGCCTGAGAGAAATCCTGGCTACCAAGTAGATCTGCTCCCCTCAGCAGTAGCCTAAGGAAGTAGCCTCCCTTTTCTACAGGGCTAACAATTTTCAGAGAGCCTGTAGGAGCATTCTTGTCTGTGAAACCTCTGTGCTTCCTTCAGACCTGCTCGATATAGGCAAATGCATTATTGCCATAGCAAGTAGGCAAGAACCAAGATACACAAAAGACACATAATCTGACCTCGTATGTTTTGCTTCTGTATCTTTTTAAATATGCCTTTTTTTTTTTTTTTTTTTNNTTTTGTTTATTGTTTTTTTAAAATTCTTTTTTTTTTTTTTTTTTTTTTTTTTTTTAAATACAAAAGTTTTCACACTTTTTCAGCTTGACTGAGAAACCAATACATGTATGAATATGTGTTAGAACAGTTTTTGGCATCCCATCAGAGACATTCTTTGGAATCCGCTGCAGCTTCATCCGAAAGGCCAGTAACTGAACAAAAACAGGGAATGAACTGAACTTTCTTCCTGAGAATCGTTACCCTCCAGGTGTTATTTTGAGTGTTAATAGATGAAGACAAAAAACCTGCTGCTCATGCCCTACAGCTCTTGTCCAGGCTAAAGCTAACCTGTAGAGAGAATGAACTCTGATGGATTTTCAGTCAGCTATCTTTGGCAAGATGCAAATTAAGTTATAAATATGTGGAAAGAAAGAAAAATCCTAAAACCTGTTGGCTAAGAAATCTCTACATTTTGGTGTCTCTCTTTCTTTTTTTCTTCTCCTTTTTTTTTTTTTTTTTTTTGAATGAGGTCTATTTTTTTAGTATAAAGACACTTATATATACTTGAGAAATGTTTGTGTGCAATAACACAGCTAAGGTTTTATATGACTTCAGAAGAATTTCTAGCATTTCCCTTATAAAACTTCATATCGTTTTCATTTGCCAAGCAGTTTGTAGAAATATCCCCAGCAGAGGGAGTGGCTCATCTGTTTGAGATGAAACCTGAAAGATTAGCAAAAGCAATTTTTACTTCTGCTTTATACAGAAAAATTTGTGCTAAAGGGAGTAATTTCCTTAAATGTCTTTTAAAAAAAGCATTTTCACCCTGTCCCCAGCATGAAAGAGCCTGGTGGTGTGTCTGCATGAAGCAAACAAAGAGACAATAAAAAGTCCAATTATTATAGTAAGTTTCCAGAAATAAACTTATATTTTCTTTGTGTTGTACCTCACATTTTCATTGCGTTTAATTATATATAGAGTAGACATATGATGCCTGAATAACAGAATTTTAAGGTCATTTATCTTGATAGTATGTAGTTATTTAGACCTAATTTCCAAACAAAAGCATAAGGAAATAAATTCAAAATCACTGTAAAATTACACCTCTAGGCACAGCCTTTCTAGATATAAATCAGTATTGACAGATGATCTTTAGTGGACTTATTCTGATTTATAACAGCTGAGTATTTAAGCTAGGAACTTTAAATAAGATGGATCTTTTATTTAAAAAAAAAAAAAGTTTTAAATGGTTTATAATTCATTCTTTTCAGCAGTATTAAAACTGATGTCAATAGCACAACACAGGAAAGCCTAGTTACCTAAAAGGCCAAAGTGTGAGTACAACTGTTTTGTTTAAGCCAAAGAATGTTCACTGGTAGTTTTCAATGCTGAATTTCATTATCATTTTTTTCTCCTCAGTTTTAATATCATAAAGGTAGCTTACTATTTCTTCTGATGCCTGAAAACTCAGTTAATCAGCACCTCAGTATTTAATACCAGCACTCTGCTGCACCACTGTATAACCATGTAGGTCCCATTCTGGTGGTGTGACTTAACAAGGCAGGGTCCACAAGCCAGGGAGTTACCCCACAGAGGAAGCCAGAGATTTTTCCAGTGTAAAATGCATTTTATTTGGGGATTCAGCGGTCTCCTGAATCATTCCCCTCAGAGAAACAAGAAGGAGCACACAGATTCAACAGAGGCAGAGAAATTTCATTGTGCTCAGTTTGCACGGGGTCTGGTTGCTGCTAATTTACACTGAGCATCCTAAAACCACTTTAGGACAGGGATATACCTCAGGGATCAGGTCCCCAGTTTCAAGGGCCCCAAAAGCCCATAAATCAGTCAGAAATATAGTTTTCATGGCAACCAGCTGTTCTTCCAAACTCTCAGCTCTGGGCATCTGGAAAAATATTTAGGTAAATTCTTCCATTAATCATCCCCATGGTCACTACGTCCAATACTGCTCAGTTAATCTACACAATGCATTGGATTTAGTGCATATGTTCAGAGTGACATTATATCCCATTTCTACTAGCCTGAGCTGGGAGATTGATTGATCTGTGTGGGACTATAAGGGCTCCCTGAGAGTACTGCCTCAAATAGGGGTCAGAGGAATAGCCACCGTGGGCTTCCAGAGGGCAGACTTTGGCCTTTTTGGGACACTGGTTAACAGAATCCCTTGGGACACCATCCTGAAAGACAAAGAAGCCCAGGAATATTGGATGTCCTTCCAGAAGAAAATCTTAAAGGTGCAGAAGCAGTGGGTCGGTCACCATCCCTGGGAGTATTTTGGAGATTTACAGATGTGGTACTGAGGGACATGTTTAGTGGTCGACTTGGCAGTTCTGGGTTAATGGTTGGACTTGATTGTCTCAGAGGTCTTTTACAACCTAAATCATTCTAGGATTCTATGAAGAAAAAAATCCTTAAATTACTTGTTCCATTTAGTCATTAAAGTTTAAGTCATCACAACAAGGTTTCAAACCACAGTCCATACACTGCCAAGGCACATGAGGCATAGAGAGAGAATTGGTAAACACAGAGGATCTTTATCCAGCCATAATTGGAACTGATTTGGATCTCCAATCCAGGATATTTCCTCAGTCTGTTGTATTCAAAATATTGCATTTTCTTAAAAGTCTTCTAATGGGTTCATCTTTTAATTTTATAATATAAACAATCCCAACCCTCTGTGAGGAAGGTTTTGTGAGTGTGGTTTGAAGAAATTACTTAAAATTATATTTTCAATTTTTTAAAAATACTTCTTAAAGCAATAGGATTAAGATTATAATATCTTTACCCACAATTGACAAATACTATCTAGATTTTTAAGAGTTTTCAAAAAGACTTTGATCCATTTAACTAATTAAAATTAACCCTATTGGGGAAACCACTTAAGTGATAATGTTAGCTGCTTGTTCTTAGTATCCCTGTGGGATTACTATAGCTCTGCCAGGAAGCATGTAAAGTGCACTGTGGTTGGAAAGGAAAATACTGGCTGGAAACAGTGAAGATATTAAGAGTCAATGCCTGGGTTATAGCTGACAAAAATGAGATCAAAAAAGAGGAAACTCTCAATAATAATAACATTTGTGTTTCCACAGACCTGGGGCCACTCTCCATGACTAGCCTTCTGGCTGTCATGAAGTAGTGGATGCTCACAACACTTAATCAGAGACTTTCTAGCACACCACTCATTTTGCACATGTAAAGAGAAAACTGAGCCATGCTTACCTTCCCCATGTTCCTCTCCTTCTCCTCATCCAGACAATAAGGAGAAGTTGCAAGAACCTCTGTGCTCCAAAGAACATTGTAGGTCACAATCTCTGGAGAGAGATTCGGCTACGATAAAAGAAATAAGAAAAAAATAAATCTGTCTCTAAAATACTGTATACCCCACGTTCTCAATTGATACTGTAGTGCACAGGCCAGGAATGTAAGCTTTACATACTGTAGCACATATATAAAGATGTAAATAACACATAAAAGAAATCTATATGGACCTTTCCAAATTCAAGACATTATGAAATATTGTGCTGAAATCCACCAACTACCTTGGTGTATGTGTTTTCATTCGAAAACCTGAGCTGATTCTTCAGCTCCTGTCTCCTAGATATATGCCTTTTCCTTTCAAACCCTTAGAGATCCATGTTTTTTCTCCCAGCCTTCTGGGGCTATTCCCATTCCTCCTGACGATAGTATGAGAGACATTGAAATATCTTTGCTTCATATTTGCTATTTTGAGTTATACAAGAGAGAAGGAGGATCAGTATCAATCTCTTAACTACAAAATTTATACCCAAAAGCCAGATTTTTCCAAGATGTTAAAAACTCTCAGCAGAAGTGAGAGGACAGCATTTTCAAGTGATTAAGTTTCAGGGGAGTTTCTGTAGTTTTCTAGGTTTGGGTTTTTTTTTTTTTTTTTTAAAGACAATGCATAATTTGCCTATCATAATAGTAATTTTGTGCTACCACAAGCACTGAAATTTACAGCTTTCTCTGAGAGCACTGAACAAATACCAGTCTATGGCATCAACAGCAGGTGCCGTTGATGCCAAAGACAACCAACCATCTAAGGCAGATGCTCACTGAAAAAAAATGATAGCATCAGAGATTTTCTTCTTGGGTCTGGAAATCAGAAGAGCTGTTTTATACAAAAGAGTTGTAGCGGATTCTGGGATCAAGCATATATACTGAGTAACAATATCGGTACCATGTCTGCCATGGCAATAGGGATATAAACCCTCTAAAAGGGTTACCTTTCAGGAACAGTAATTTTGATGCTGTTGACTGATAACAGTTTGACACTTATGCTCCTCACTGATTTTGGTCAGACAGGGGTATGATTTTTGGGAAGGCGGTTTGCAAAATTCCCAATGCTTTAATGTGTATACAGAATGCAGCCACTGAAACACAGCTATGTGCTGCCAGCACCTGGAGAACTTGACCATCATTTAGTACAGTAACAGAGATTACCATGGACCATGGGGAGTGCAGCAGTAACCAGCATATCCTAATACCTTTGGCAAGTTTTCCAAGGACTCCAGGAGATGGATATACTCCTCTCCAGAGCTTCTCCTGCAGGACTCCAAATTTGCGAGCACTATTTTTGTTAGTTTTCCCAAACTCACCCCTCTTCTCTTCCAGTACCTCCTATTTATTCAGAAGTACTTCCAAAAGCCTGCAGGGTTTTTTCTGCACCCGAACAGCACTATGGCATCCTGTAGATAGCCTGCTAAGCAGTCATTCAGGGAGGAATATGCTGAGCTTAAGACCTTTGAAATGATCACTGAGTGTGGTAGATACACAGACACCACCCACTCCCTTGCTCCCAGATGGGAGCTCTTGGACCATGTTGTTGGAACTTAGAACCAAAGGACAGGAAAAGTTATCAGCTTTCTTCTCACATGCAGTTTTATGGCTTAGGCCTGGATCTACAGCTACTATAGCAATCAAAGCATTTTGAGGGCTTCCAAAAAAATTACAAACTGTCCTCTTAGTCCTTAAACAAAACTCAGATATACACTTCTGGTTGATTTTATCTCCAGCCCATCAAAGTATTTGAACTCAAAACCAGATTTTGCTGAATATGCACATGTAACCATAGGAGCTAAAATTTCCAACTAATGTACAAACGTATCTGTTTTCATCACCTTTAAACATTCTGACCTTCAAATATGGAAACTTTTTTATTATGTGAAGAAGAATGGATACATGGAACTTTCTTCTATGATGTGTTCTTTCAAGTTCTGTGATGATTTTCCCAAGCAGAACCACATAAACTCAAATTTCATAGTCACAAAGAGGACAGGTTGAACTTTATTACCAATTACAATACCTTTGATGACTCCATCGCAGTCACAGATAAAATCAGGTTAGGGAAAACAAGTTCACATCTTTTGAACTGGGAAGAACATAACAATTACTTACTAAACAATTAAAAATTATTAATTATACCACTGGATGTAGGCCTTGCAGGGCCTAAAGAATATGCGCTGCTTGCACTTGTATATGCTCATTAATCACAGTCTGTTACTGTAATTTTAATGAATGTTTATCTTATTTTCTTTGTGTAATCCAATTACTTTTGTTTTTTCAACCATCGTCAGGGATCTCTTTGTTTCCGGCATCCTGCCAATCAGCCCCCTTTAGATGTGAACAATTCAATTCATTATCATTAGGTTTCTCTTTTTAATCCCAGTTCTGGGTGAATCATTGAAAGAAAATCCAGGAACAGAAGTCCTTGCACAGCAGGGGGAATGAAATGTGTTCTGAACACCTGAGCAATTATGTGCAACAGTTCTCCGGAATGGTAGTCTAATGTCTTTCTAAACTTGTACCACATTAACAATTAGATCATCTGTCATTTCTGCTTTAGTATTAAATTAATTGCAAATTGACTTTAGGATTGAGAAAAAAAATTAAACTGCTGGAGTGAATCTAAGCATTTTCTGTTTGTTTATGTTTTAATTGGCACGTTGCACCTGTCCAAATCATTTCTATGATGCCAATGCCATTACTATAATCCCAGTAGATTACAACAACCCCACACAATAAAGGCAGGAAAAATCAACCCAGAAGATTACCAGATTTGGTGAACAAGGGATTTCTAAAACCTGCAGAGGTTTTCATGAGACATATGTATAAATATGCACCAACAGTAGAAGACTTGCAAACAAACACCAGCATGCTGCTTTTAGCAAGAAATATAGGAATGTGAGTACTTAATCATAAAGGCAAGTATTTAAAAGCATAAATGAAATTACAAAATTATTTTAATAAATCAGAGACTTGAAGAGCTGTCAGAGTAAACATGAGGCAATTGAGAAACATAAGACTATGACCAAAGATTTTGTTAAGAGATAAAGGAAGAAAAGATAAGCAGCACCACCAGCTTTGAAGGCTCAGATACTGGAAAGAGAACAGGCACACTAATGGGCTGCTAAACTAGATCCACTTCCCTGTCCTGATGATATGGTCTGGTCACACAAGCTCTGGTGCTGTCACTTGGCAGTGGCTCAGGGCTTGCAGCATGGAGCTCCGTGGTTTAGGTGCTACAGTGCTTGTTCATACAGTCAAGATGGCAGCGAGTATCACCCACTGACACAGCAAAGGCCTGACAAATTAACAAGGAAGGCAATGGCTGGTGGAAAAGCCAAACTGGCTTTTCGTCTCAGGCTGATGCATGCTTTCCTTCAGAGCATTCTCTTTTCAAATTTTAAATATGTTTTCTGCTTAAAAGGAATCAGATTATATTTAAAGCTTTATGGGACAAAAATGCTGTAATATCAGAAATTCCCAGCGACACCACAAGACAAAGTATTTCAGCCTATCAACCTCAGAGTCTTGAGCTGGAAATCTTATTTTATTCTTGGCTTTAGGCTCAGACATTTTTCTGACTGACACTGGACAGCTTTCTAACTGCTAGTGTGCTACCTGATGTGACTCAAGTTGCTATAAAGTCCCTCTTGAAAGATTGAGAAATATATGGAGTTTATTGCTCTGTCTTTTAGTCAACCGTCTGCTAAAAGCACAGCAGGGAGGTCTGGAAATAACATGATGCCATTGCCTGGCAAAGATAGTGGGCACTGACTCATTTGGACTGGAAGGTTGTGGAAGCCTTATCCATCTCAGTTTGCTTGACTTCTGCTACCATTCAGAGACAACAAATCTATTGACAGAGTGGTGAGTCTAGATAGCAGTTAACCAATCAGATGGCAAGTAAGGTAGTCTGTCTTCTAAAAACTTTTTGGAGACGCATTGGCATGTTGGTGTTCAGTCTTGGGAACTGGGAAGTAGCTCTGCTTCAGAAGTTCTGGTGAATTCAGCTTCTTCATTGTCAGCATTTCACAAGTGTATAGAATTCACAAGTTCCTTGGTTTTGTCATCATCAACTGCATTATTTTTTTTTCATCAGCTGCTGATGATTTTGTCATCATCATCAACTGTATTTTTTTCCGGTTCTTTATTTAAGTCTGGTAATACATCCGCTTGACCAGACAATTATTTTTCCTGCCAGCAATCCACTCTTGGTCTTTCAAAACATACTTGACTCAACCCTCCTTATCTTTATCCTACCTCAGGGAACCTCAAATCAAACAATGGTATAACACATAAATTTTTTTGCTTCAGTCAAAGATAGTTCATGCCAATAGTTTTTCATGCCAGGTATAGGTTATTCTGTCTACAGCTGAGATGCTGAGACAAAAAGAGATCGACCCCTCAACATTCTCCAGGGTACTCTCGCAAATTATAATTTCACATATTTCTTTGTAATAGCAAACCATCAAATTATGTTTTCCTACCTCCTATATGGTATTAGAGACTCTTCAGTGTGTCAGAAGAGAGAACATACAGCTGAACCAGAAGATGGCAGGGGATAATGCAGGATTCCCTCTGCCCCTGCCTCTCTTGTTTTTGGCTCCTCATCACTTCGTGTTTTGCTACCATCTGGGGAACCAAGGGTAAGTTGACTGTCCTTACTGGCAGCAGGTTAGCAAAGGTATTTTTTACATGATCTCCAGAAAAGAAAAAATGTGGTCTGGAGTCCTTGCTGGAAGATCAGGAGTGAGTCTGGGACACATTATCCTGGAGTTTTCCTATGTCCAGCTGAAGAGAAGAGGAAGTCCCTAACCTGATGGCTTGGTTTATGGTACACACTTTGGATTCATGTTTCTTGGTCCATCTGACCAACTTTCCCATTCTCTGAAGCATAATGGTCAGTGCTTACCACTTTGTTATCTGTGCTAGTTGGTAACTCCATCCCTCTCTTGTCACTCAGAGTCAAGGCCCCTTCCCTCTCCCACATCACTGGCTCCACCTGCAAATACTACTTGCCAGTATGTGCCAGCCATGGGCAATTTCTATGGTAAATGTGCCCTGTTTGACCTTTTCACCTCCTCCTTCTTCTCTGGGGAGAGAGGAAAGACATTTCACTGTTGTTTTCTCCTAAAAAAAAGCAGATTATCTAATTAAGTTAGCGGATACTCGTTGCTATTTTTAAGGACCTATTTTTTAAAACAATACATGGACCACGGTTATTTTTTAATCCAGACCTGCCATTCATTCCTGTTGCAGAGTAAAAATTCTGCATTTCACTGAACAGAAACGTAATTCAGTGGGAGATTCCTCATCAGGATGGATTATGAATGACAAGCAAGTCAAAGGTCAGAGAGCAGATAGGAAAAAAAACCAAATTGGTGCCCCCAGTGGATTAAAAAGCAAACCTTTGTGAAATATACCTGTTTCAGCAACAAAGACGGGTAGGTGTTTTTGCAAACTATACCTTCTACTGATTAAGGGAAGTGTTTTAGGAAAGGAACACGCAAAGTGTTCTCCAAACATATCACACCCACTGACCCCAAGACTAAGATTAGAGTCAGGCCAGATTAGAAAGAAATTATAAAACAGGCTGGACAGGGAACTATTCTGTGAGCATGACACCTTCATAAGAGTAAACAAGCCAAGGTGGAACAGAGTTGATTCTTTTCTCCCCAGATGCAGTAATGTGAATCTGGGGAAAAGAAATTGTCCTAACCACAGTGCAACAAATGGTAAAAGTATTAAGAGAATTAGTTTTCATCACAGTTTTTCCAATGAAGAAGCAAACGGGGAGAAAAAACAAAGGAATCAAGATGTAGGTTTTTGTGCAGCTCCCCTCAGCTTCCTGATCTACCTGGTGTCAACATTCTCCTCTCAGGTTTCTAAAACATGAATTGTCTTTTTAACTTTTGAAGATAAGTTTATCTTTGCCTTTCTCTGTGAGAATAAAAGTCTCTCCATCAGGAGCAGTATCTCGTCCATTTCTTCCAAGAGTATCATCCAAGGATATACATAAAATAAAAAAAAAAGAAATTACCTCTCCCCTAAAAACCTGGAGCTTACTGCTACAGGATGTTTTACATTTCAAAAGTCTGTGTGAGTTAAAATGCTGTTAGACAACTTCATGGGAAAGGAGGTTCCTCAAGTGCTATTAAATGCAGCAGCTCAGCTTTCCTCTGAAAGCTGGAAATAAAAATAGGCAAGTTACTGCACACTTTGTCCTCTTTTATTCTCTTCTTCAGTGCTTCTCCCAGATAATATTGGATGGGAGCTAGTGATGCTAATGAACAACTGAGCTGATCCAAATGAGCTGATGTAATGCTTAGGTCTCAAAAAAAATCAGTTGCAGTAAATATCGCCTTGAGGTTGTCAGCAGATTTAATGCATTTTTCCTATTAGTGAAAGATTCTGAAACATAATGCTTTTTTTCTCTCAGTTCTTAAAAATATATTCAGGATAAATTTTCTGTTTCTGATATTGCAAGGTGAAGTGGTTTAACTTCCACTGGAAATAATAATTTTTGTTAGTGACTCACCTTCTTTACTTCCAGTGCAGGGCCTATGAAAAAAATTAGAAAAAGAAAGGAAAATAATCTCCCATGTCTTTAAAATTAACAGCTTTATGACTTCACTAAAAGACAGAGTTACAGTAGTCTGAGTGTCCAAACTACATATTTGCATTCCTGAAGGTTGTTTGTTAATTCTCTTTAAGTTCATCCTTAAACATTTCAATTCTGGAGAATTCATAATGGGTTTTGTAAGTCGTGAAAAATCTTGATTACTACAATATTTTACTTCAAGACGTGTTTTCAAAAATCACTCTATTTCAGTGTATTTATGAGGAGAGGAATATAAATAAGAGGGAAAAAAGACTTTGACACTCATGAACCATTTCAAATGCTTGTGTCTTAGCCCATGTGTTCTTTAGCTTTTCCAAACTTCTTAATATACAAGACTTTCTGTGGTGCTTTATGGAAACAGCCAATCATGCAGTATTTGAAGACAGCAGCTAGTCCAATACTGATAGCCAGATGTGGTGTAATCTTGGCTGGGATTAATGGGATTTCAGAACAGTTCTTGACCTCACTGAAATCAGGTCATGGAAGGCCAGTGGAAAACAAAAGAGGAGTCCAGCATAAAGAGAGTTGAAACGGTCTGTTTGTGAAGGTAATTGCATGAAACCAGGGTTAGAAGGTAGCTGAGCGAAGTAAGGCAGGACTTAATATAGAACACGTGTGTATGAGGAGAGGTACAAGCAAGGGTACAAAAATGCATTAAGATTGCTTGAAAGTATTGACAAAGGAGTGGGAAAAGAACTGCCTATAGTAGTATGTAAGAACCTTCACAAAGTCTTTGTGATAAGTCCTCTTGCTAAAGACAGTGTTGCACAAGTGACATCACTGACAGGAAGAATAGGAACCAATGACGAGTTTCAGAGTGGGGAAAGAGAGAAGTCAAGATGCCTCAGTGTCCTGCCCTAAGATCAGCACTGTTCATTTGTATTCTAATGATCTGGAAAAGGAGAGAAGCATGATACCACAAAGTTATTTCAGGTTTATCCTCACAATGATCTCTGAACTCAAATATTTGGAACAAGCTAATCAGGTAAAGTGATCAGGAAAAATGAACTCGAAAATTAAAATCAGCCTTAATGAATAAAATATAATACATATTACAGAAAACTACTTTAATGTTAATGAATTCCTAATTAATTGTATCAGGTCAAGAAAAGATTCATTTTAGTTTGAGAGGCTCAAAAAGATCGTAGCTCAAAGTTCAGCAGCGTCAAACTCACTCAACAAAATGCACGCATGTGAATGGCATCAGAAAATACCAAAAATTTATGGTGTTTTGTTATACTCTGAAGACAGCATGCACCTATACCTATATGATCAGCCTTATCATGTATGAAAGTAAAGATGTAGCAGAATTAGAGGTTAAAGAACTTCATACTGTTTCTTCAGATGTACTATGCCTGAACTGGAAGGAAGAAAAAAAAAAGGGGGGGCATTGAGAATTTCAAGGCAATAATCTGCAGGACAGGAATAGTAGTATTTAATCTTCAGAAAAAGCAGAAGGAAAAAAAGAAATGTGCTGAAAATGAAAACAGACACAGAATGAAAATTCCAGAAAGGGTGAAACATTGACAAAAGACACTGAGTGCCCAGGAAAGAAGAGCGTGAAATACCTTTGGCTGACTTACAAGAAAAAACATTGCTTTTTAACAAAAGTATCTTTTACTGAAAAAGCTTTACTAAAAAGCTTCATTAAAAAGAAAAAATCCAACCTGAATAATCTTGAAAGCAGTGACTATACTTGAATATTGTAATGGATACAGAGCCATCTACAGCCAGCTAGCAGAGTGGGAAATAGTATATACTTTAGAAAAGGAGAGAAACTTAAGTGAATTAATCTCTAAGGAGATAAAATTTCATAAAATTAAGTCTACTTAGGGGAATTTAGGTCAATAAAAATTCTAACCAAAACCAAGCAAGTAGCAGCAGGTTTCTCATTTAAATTAAAAATGTGAAGATGGAAGGATACAACTGGAGAATTCTTAGAAAATGGAAGGTATGATCATGAAAAAGAAAAATACTCTCAGATCTGAAAGCGTTAATGTGACTTTAAACCTTTGAATCATTTCCACAAATAGAACCAAAAATAAGAAACTACTTTGGAGAACAGACAGGAAAAAATGTTTCATGATCTGTTGTATCTTTAGGGTAGAGAAGGAAATGGATGATATTAAAGACTTTCTTGAAGCAGGAAATACAAACTGACTTCTTAAATGTAAAGAAGAAACAAAACAGAACAAATATCTTCAGAAAAACAAGACACACAGAAAACTAATCCAAAGAACAAGTTGAGTCACTGAGGCACAGTAGCAGAATGTAAAATAAGAAATCGCAAGCCCCAAAAGACAGAAAATACTAAACTCAAAGAAAATTGTGGGTTTGGGAAATTTTCCAGGTTCTTGGACAAAATCAATACTGCATCACAGCTTTACCCAGCTCGTTATTTGGTTAAGCAGCTGTTAAAAAATCCTTTTTTCAAAGGGATGGTGTGAATTTCCACATATTATGGAAAACAGTAAATGCAAGCAATATAAAATTAAAGACTGCTTCAAGTTCTGGAGGTGAGGTAAATTTACAGATTAGTTGGGCATCAAATACTAAAGTTTGAGAGTTAGCATGCATGGCAGGCTGTACGAGAATGACAACAATATCAAAAAATACCAAAAATAAACTTAGATTCTAATCACATTTTATTCTGTAAGGAAACATCATAATCTTTATTCAATGCACTAATTATAAATAAGTTATAAAAATATAATGAGATTCATCATTTCAGAAGCAGAATTATGCCCCAAAAATGAAAAGAATAAGAAAATAACACATGACGGATTGGTTAAACTTTATGTAGATTTTTAAAAATCATTAGAGGATTCAAAGACCACTCAAGAAGGTTCCATAAGCAAGAGAAAGAACTTTTCTGTTCCAAAAAACTCACACTATTCTTAAAAATATGCCAAGCACAGCCATATTGGTCATCAGGCCATATAAATGGGAAAGGAGTAGATAATAAATTGACTGAACAGTCTGGTTTTTCTTAAAAGACATACTGCTGGATGTAGAACACACTGTGGTTACACTGAAGTCAGAAGTTATTTAGTAGGAAAACTACTAGTAACAGTAGCTACTTTGCTTGTCCCCATGTAAGGACATCTCCCTCTTTTTTTTTTTCTTTTTTTTTTTCTTTTTTTGTTTGTTTGTTTCTTAAGATCCTTCATAAATTTTGGGAGGGAGATTCAGAAAACTAACCAATTCATCTGAATATTCAAGAGATGCACAAGACAAAACAGATAAAAATGTAACAATGTTTTCAAAAAAACCAGATCTGAATATTAAGCCAAGGTAGGATATTAATTTTTGTCTGCCATCTGACCTAGTCTGATATGTTCCTGTGGCAGGACTTCATATGGACTGAAATCTTGAGGTAGATCTACCTAAACGACCTCAGAAAAGAAGCTCTAAAAAGAAACCAAAAGGCTTCTGATGCTTCTGTTAGTGACACTCTATTAAGAATAATCTTCATAATAATTGCAAGAAACATTCTTTGAGTGAACTCAAAGCAAGCAGGGAAAACAAAATGGAGATGAAAATGGTTTCTACAACCAACTGTCTGCCTGGTTTTTTTGTGTTTTTCTCCCAGCAAGCGATTCACAGGTGAGTTGGAGCAAGCTCTGCCTTCATTCCCTCTGGCCCCTGCAACTTTATTTTCACCCCTTTAGAAGCCCTCTTGTTTGATCCTTGCTTTTTTCTGTGGTCTTCCAATCTCTGCAGGAGCTACACAGTCCCACATTTATGGCGTTTTTCCACCACTCCCTGAGGTCTCCAAACCTTTCTGCCCCAACATATTCATTCGCTCTCAAAGGAAAGAGGCAGTGTCTCCCACCATCCCTTCCTCCCAACATTGCACTTGACACAGTCAGCCAAAGGAGAATACTAGAAATTGGAAATAAAATCTGCAGGAAGACTGTTCATCACAGAACAGCAGTGTAAATTTTCCATGGTTACTTCAACATCCATCGATGCCACTGATCTAACTGCATAGTGTTCTGGCCGGCATTCAGAGCCAAGAAATCAAAACCAAACAATCTTTGTGGAGACTGGATAGACCACTGTTGTGTTAGCCTTAAGGCTAAAAGGGTTGTACGCGTATTTTGTAAAATAGATAAGAGAAAGTGATGAAAATGGATAAGAGGAAGTGATGAAAATCAAACAGGGAAGAAAATATGATGTGCTACCAGGTCAAAGGTGGGAGGTAGACCAAAATAAAGTTTCTTACCTTTAGGAAAAAAAAAGAAAGCAAGAAAAACAAAAGAGAACAGAAAATCTTACACAAACTTACATTTCTGAGTTACATAGGGAGTTTCTGTACTAAGGAATGGAGTTTCGTCTTGCAGATTTCAGTTAACCAGAAAAACTAGACAGGGCTGGCTGCTTTTGTTTCTGATGGTTACTCCAAAGAAAGCAGTGAGGCAAGTTTTTCATTAAAAAAAGCCAATAAAGGACAGATTAATGCAAATAATATAGTAAAGCATGCTTTTAAAGAATGGGTAGGGCCAGACATTTGTTGGAGGAAGCAGAACAGCTGTTAGTAAAATACACTTGCTCCCCATTTTTTTTTTTTATTAATTTACTTCAATAAACACATGTATATTCACAACCACATTAAAAGTTTGTCACACTGTCCTTGGAAACTTCCTCTAGAAAGTTAAAAAACACAGCATCAGTGAACTCAGTGATTTCAGTGGTCACAGAGCTCTCAAGAGTCAGGAAGGTGGGACAGAAATTGTGTCCCTCCTTTACCTTTCTTCTTCACTAGGTTGCTCTGTACAGGTTTAAAAGTGTAGATGAAGAAGATTTCACTACCGTGAAAATCAAACAGCAAGGAAATATTTTCCTTATATGCAACTTTTAGCTCACTTTCTAGGGTAATAGTTAATGTTTTGCTCTCAGTTCCTCAAAATATCTCTCAGTTGTGACTTTGATCTTCTAATCTTTGCCTGACACCAGTTCATGGTTGTTTCTGTGAGAATCTGTTAATGTTCTCACTAAAGTCAATACAGTAAACAAATGCAAAACCCTAAATACTTCTATTGCCCTAATGACATGAAGCTTTGGACATGTAAATCAAGCACTTCTTTCTATCAAATAATATTTTTCTTCACTTTCCTTTGAGCTACCTCCAATTTCTCACTCTATTTGTAACAATGAAGTGATCAGAAAAGGATGTAATGTTACAGATCAAGTCACCTGAAATGGACAAGTAACAAAGGTCTCTAAGCATACATTTAAAAACAGTGCTAAACTGTTTTTATCTTCTTGTTGCGTGTGTTTCAGGTTTCTTTTTTTTACTAGTTATATATTTATACACACTTTGGATTTTTTAAAATCAGATTAATTGCTTTACTACTGCACTTCTTACATCATGGGTATATTGAAGATGTAAAGGTTGTGTAAAATTATTGTACTTTGTCTTCTCTCTGATTTCACAGGTAATATCTGAGAGGTGTTTTCAGTTTTCTTTGCCTTATGTACCTTTAGTGTGCATTTCAGTCCTTTTGCATAGACAATTCAAGAAAACATTAGATACAACTGAGCCTAACAGCAAATTACTGTTTGCAAAATTTGGAGAAATTTTAGCAGAAAAACTCTTTACGGCTATTATTTTCTAATAGAACCATTATTATTTTCATATTTAAAAAAACATATGTCTTAGGCATTGTGAATTTACAGTTCTTGTCTATAAGCACAGTGAATTTTAACTTACAGGGACTTATTTACGGCACTACAAAGCTCCTCTGTTTTGGAAAGATCTGAGACGTTTGTATTAGTCATTACAGACAACAGTACCTGCAGTGCAGATAGAGCATTTAAAGGCTCACTTTGTGATGCTGAGGAGCTCAGATTGAGCTGCTAATTTCCAGCATTCTTCTAAGGAGTCTTGGCCATGCTGTCAAACTGAAAGTTCAAAATCTGTGTTGCATGGATGGCAAAAAAAAGAAAATAAAAGGAGTGTTTAATGCATATTTTCTCCACCTTCAATTTTTTTTTTTCCTTTTAATTTTCAATTTAGGGATTTTAGATTTTTTTCCCCAATATCTCCAGAAATTATTTATAATTTTAATTGCATTTCAAAAAGGCCACTAATCTGTTTAGTTAATTACTTAGGAGCTTACCTTATTCCAAGTTCTCATACATTTTAGCTTCTGTACTATATGTCTCTATCTCTCAGCATTCAAAAGTATTTCTCCACTATGACCAAAAGGAGTAACAGCAATGATCAACAATCATTTGATGAAAATTCTCTATCTAAAAATAAGATCTTATAGTTATCCTGCATTCTTAACTTACTGATATTAATTCTAGTGGTTCCTGGCTGAACAGACAATAAATTCATTGTTGATAACAATCGCAGAAATTTATGATTATAAATACATATATCTATATGGCACAGAGTTTTGGAAGATTTAATATTTTCCCCACAATATAAAGACAAATACTTAGTATTTTAAATACAAAGATGCATATGCACATATATATGTACAGTTTTATAAATATTATATGCAAGAATAATTACATTGGTACTGGATTGGAGTTAAAAAGGGTCTTTGTGATTCAGAAGAATTTTGATATATTAATTTTAGATGTGACCTTCTTTTGCACATTTTTTTAAATTATTGGGTTTTTTCCTAGGCTTTACCCAGGTTTGTAATTCTACCAAATACCATTGCAGGCAACAAGAATAAGACAACTGTTAAACAATGGGCCCAGCTCTACAGAGGAAAAGAGGGAAACCATCTCCAGCAAAACAGGAAGATATTACTTACTATTGACTGACCTTTCCCTAATTGTGTATACTTTACAAGTAAACCACAGGGACAAGGGAGGTAGGAAGGCCCCTCTTCTGCATCCTTACAAAACGAGTTTCTTTTTGGAGTGAAACAGCACTATTGATCAAAGCAAAGGGTAACAGCATATGTAAAGAAGAAACAGCTGGCAGTCACCTTTCTGTCACTCACTTACACAGTTCCACACAGACCCACACTTATTAAAAACAGATCGGATCGGATTCCAGGTTCACCCTGCAAAATTAATGACAACCTTGCAATAAAGTAACAGCATGAATTTGAGCCTTGTAATACAACGTGATTACTAGCGTTTTTATTAGCTGGGCTTGAGCAGCAGGCAGGGCCGGCTGGTATTTGACACATAAACAGGGATGTTACCAGGTGCGCTGCTCTAAAGTGTCACATCAAAGTCACAGCCCTGCTGGCTTGGTTTACACCTGAGCCAATTAGCCTGGGAGATCAGAAGAGGCTGAAAAAGAATATGCCTTCTTATTTTTGTGTTGGAGAGAATCACTTGATCCCAAGTAAGACGATACAAGGGGAACAATAGCAGACAAAGTATGGCAAAGGAGGTAGCGGGCACGAGGCAGGGGAATCGGTGAGAGGCTGTGATAAGAGGACTATCATCAAATAAAAAGCAAAGTGGAAAGTAAAAGTGCCATATGCCTGTCCCTCTCTCAGTGTGTTTGTCAGTCTTTTGTTTGCAACAAAGGGGCTAATTGAAATGAAACAATCTCCAGTCTGTTTGCTGGCACATCAAATATGCTGTAAGATCTGCTGGTTCTTGCTTCTCCTGAATTATTGAAGAAGGATGGCTTCTAGAGAAAAAAAAAAAAAAAGTGTAGAAGGATCTTCAAAATACACCGCTTTTTGGGGAGGAGAGGGATTTTACTTTTTTAAGTGATCTCTTCTGGCTTTCCCAGATTTCTTTTAGAATAATGTAATAACAGGTCTGTACAAAAGCTGTAAGAACTTGAACTGCAGTACTTAACTGGGGTACTCCCATTCCAAATGTCTGAGCCTGTACCTTCAGATACTTTGAAATGACTTTAGCATGACAATCGCTGTCCTCTGTCTCTTCCTGCAGGAAAGCAACTTGTCAGCTGGGAGTTTTGACCTCTTTTAAATGCGCAAACAATTTAAGAAAACAGAAATGAAAACAATTTCAAGGTTGCAAAATCAAAAGTATGACTTTTTTTAACCAGTTTATTTGGCATTGACATTCTCATTATATAAACATGAAAAGCAAATGTTGCTGTATATTGAGGCAGACATTTAAAAAATACAGAATTTAAATAAAAACTGACCTGGTTAAAGTTGAAAAGTTGAAATACTTGAAGCAGGTGTTTGCAGATCCTGTGTTTTAGCATTCATTAAGTTATACTTTTTTTTTCCCAAATCACTCAGCAGCCAAATGATAAAAAAGGCAGATATTTCCAGAACTATTTTACGTGAGAAGAATTGAGAAACTGCTAATTAAATTAAATTTGATCTCTGTAGAGTATGAATTGCAGGTGAATAACTTCACTTTCTCAAGAGATGTCTACCAGAGTAGATCATCACATTTATTCTGAAAATGTCTTCTTTCCAGCGTAGATTTTCAATATTTAATTATAGCTATTATTGAGACCAATTGAAGCAATTAGACTTGCAGACCAAGTGACTCTGCAAGGCAGGGCTGGGAAAGAAATAAAGCAGCTTCTTCCTACCCCATGATAAGAGGGACAGATGAATGTCTCTCATGAGGGGACATATTTTTAGCTGGGCATTCTCTTTATGATGCAGTGGGAGATGACGTCAAGGAGCTGAGGCAAGACCAGCCATGAGACAAGGGAATGCACTGACCCCAGAGACTCACAGTGCTTTCAGCAGATACTCTCACCTTGTTCTCAAAAAGGATGGACCACTCTGCCAGTGTATATGGCACAGTGCACAGTGTACAGGGCAAAAAAGCAGCAGCCTAGATGCTTCTGGGTCAGGAAAACTCTGGGATCTGACCTTTTCCCTATACTGTTTGTGATTTCCAGAAAAAAATATTTATTAACCCTCTCTCCATTCTTCCTTCAAGGCACCTGAAGAGCACCAGCAACTCCTCAGGACTCCCTGAGAAGGGCGCTGCCTACAACCCATACTTGAGATTTGAGTTTTCAAGCTCTCTGTCTGCTGGAAAGCTTTGTAAAGGATGGGTGCTTTTGCTATAGTCAGGACAGAGTGAATTACTGTGCCTGGGATCGTATCTCACAAGTGCCTCACTTTCTGTGTCCTGTATTGCTCTGGCTAGGGATATGTGGAATAGAAAACTCCATAAAGTCAGCCTCAATCACCAGGAAAAGTCTTACCAGTATGACATGCCCCTAAAGTGACACAAGTAAATCTTTATTTTCTCAGTCCTTGTGGGTGTGGGCTCCTCCACTACAGCCACACCTATGTAGAAGTTTAGGTACCACAGAGATCTGGTGACCCAAGGCCAAGTATAAATGAGAGGGCTTTATATTGTGCACAGGAGCACAGTTGTTCCCTTAACTTTAGCACAGACGACTGTCCCCCATCTTAACAGACCTGGAGCCTTCCCTGGAAGAGTTCTAATTCTTCCAGGATTATTTCCCTCCTTAAGGATTCCTGTCAGAATCCTTTAGGATTCTGTCTGAAATGTTCTCAATTGATATATAAGGCAAGGTTAAATCTAAGGCATATTCCCTCTTGGCTCAAATTGCCACTCTTATACAAACTGCATTGTGTAAGAAATGTGAATTCCCTCATTTGATTAATTTCAGACAATTAATATAATTTTAATCAAGAGCTTAATCATTTTCTCTAGTATATAGAACAGATCACATATGGCTGTGAAATCATCTTGCTTTCTCTTTTACTGCTTGCACTTTGTAAAGCAACTTATGCATTTGAAAATTCTTGAATAGAAGCCTTTGAAAATAATTTATTATGATCTTGGCTTAAAGAAACTGAAAATACAATCAAAAACTACACAGATAAATTTTTCTTCACTGAGTTTTAAAGTGTATTTATTTTTTTTTAATTTAGTTTTTCAAAATATTTTGATATTTCACCCTCTCCCAACAAAATCTTACTATCACACATGAATATGCATGATTTTGTTCCTTCCAGCAAGTTTCATTCATTGGCCACAGTCATCTATATATGACAGAGGAGTAGATTTGTTGGAGAGAATAACTCCTACAAGCCTTGTCAAAATAGACATTGTTAGACATTTATTATTGTCCCCACTGAAGAAAAGGCTCACGTGGAGAGAATCCACACAGAAGAGAATCCAGTAAAAACTCCCACTGTGGGAAAACTTCAATCACATTTTCAATCAGAGACTGCACCTTCTTAAATGCCAACTTCATCAATCTTTGGTATGAATCCATAAAAACAAGTGTCCATGCTTTTTATGCCCAGAGAACTAATTTGGTACTATTTTTCCTCTCCAGGCTGTTACTAAATTTCCCTTTGTGCTTTCAGCTTTTTTAATTGCATATAGAAGAAAAGGTTGAGAGGAGATAGGAGTAGTGGGGGAAAACAAATTATGAAACAAAAGACCATGTCTTCCAAACGTACTTTAGATTCAGAACTGCAAAATCTTCACTGATAAATCACAAAGTTTTCAACAGTTTGAAATTTGTCATTATTTTAATCACTATCCAGAAATATCCAGGCAACTTCAAGAATATTTTTCTCACTTGTTTCGATATTGTACTGGTCACAGTACTTTTATACAGGACTTAACTGTCCTTTCTGCAAGCAGCCTGCTCCATTCTACTGAGAGAGTTTAATTTCTTAGTGCTTAAGACTAGTTTTTCTAGAATTATTACCATTATGTTAAAACTGAGTCTTTGCTGATTACTGAAAGTTATGATGTTTTAAATTACCTCACTTTATACGTATCAACATATGCTATAGAATATTTTTTAAATTAAAGACAAAATATAATATATATTGTACTACTGCTCAATTACATTTTTTTTCCAATATTATCTAAATGAAGAGAGAATGTAAACAGCAAGATCAGGTTGGCTGGAGTCAGAACCCTCCCAACAAATCAATTAATGCTCCTCTACTCCCCTTAATGCTTTTAAATTAGATTAACAGAATGCTGACCCTCCTTTAATAAAGGCTAGTTTCACCCTGTGGTGTGCATCTAGATACTAATATCAAAGAAACAAGTCTGACAAAGGGAGGATAAAACTTACCAGTAGGCCCTGGTTCCCTGCTATTAGGATAATTGCTCAGGCTGTAGAGTTGTTAAATTATGTTAAATATGCAGACCTTTTTTTTCTTTTACTGACTGTGTATGGGAAGAACTCACTGCCAGAAACTTTTGCATATTCTCTGACTGTTCCATTTTAAAGAACTAGAAGCTGGAACTAAACAACAAACAGTGTATTTTCAATATGAAGAAGTAGGAAGAAAAACACTATATCCAGCCAGTTTTCTGTTGTAACTATTTCTAAACTGTCATATTTCAAAAGACATCACAAATCCTCAGAAGCTGAAATAACATAAAGAAGATCCAACAAACAGCTGAAAATAAGAAGCTGCATCATATATACGTGTGTGTGTGACTACAACGTTCAGAGTATGTACAACATAAAGAATAATGGATTTAATTTCTGAAAACGATGTGCTGAGATTTGAAAAAAGACAATATAGAAGTAAAGTGCCAAGACCAGGAACTCAAGAATTGCAGTATTGCTAACACTATTTCATCATCTCCACAACCATATAAATGAAACAGTAATTTCTTTACCTGCTTTGTGATTGCATATTCCAAAAGCTTTTCTCTAGAAACATTCTGCCAGCGCAAACTGGGACTTTGTTCACTGAACTGAACTTGTGCCCAAGTCATACTGGAGTCTCTGCCACCATCTTTCTATGGAGGTTTTTTTTTCCCTTGGTATAAACATTGTCTCTAGTATTGACTTATTTATGAAGACCAGGAGGTTTTGGTGAAAAATCCATCAACCATCTGCAGAGGGGACCAGGGACAATGTAAAAATTCTAGTCAAAAGCTTCTTCTCATGTTTTCAAAAATATGGTAAATGAGCTGTGATATTTTTCACTTGTAACTTAAGAGTGAAGGGTGATTATAAGCTGTGCAGTCCAGACATGTACACAGAGAAATTTGGGGGTTTGTTCAATGTTCTTTTCTCAGTTGGAGATCTAGTTTATACGGACAAACAAGCCTTTCAAGTGAAAAATCAAGACATGGAAAAAATGTATTGGTGCAAATGAAGCTAAGCATACTCTGCTTAAATTAAGTTGGTGTGGTTTTTACATCATTGAAAAGACAGTTCACAGTGGTGGCTTTAAACAGATGTTTATATCCACTCTCACATACCTTTAAAAATAACTGACTGGTAAGCAGGCTCAAGCTATTTGTCATACTAAAGAGGCTGATGAAAGGGACCACAAAGCAGTGGAGTTCCCCCGAATTCCTTTAATGGCTCTCAGAGAGTTCCCTTCTATTAACACTGGTACTGGCTGCCTGCTGAGATAAAGGTATAGGACCATTAACCCCATATACTCCCAGCCTGGATTCATCTCACCAAACTTTGCATGTTTAATGACAGGGCCTCGGTTAGGAATCTCATCAACCATGCTTCCCCTACAGTCAATAGATAGATATGCTTACTCTTCTGAAAATTAATCACATCTTAAGTGGGCTCGAGCACTGCTGGAAGACTGAATCCAGGCCCTTCTCCCTGAGCCAGGGGAGCCAATGACCCTGGACTGTGTTCATTACTGTAGACAGGACTCTACCTCTTTCTGCCACCTCAGGAATAGCTCAGGCTGCAGTTTCTGATGCATTGTGCCACTGTCTTTGCTCACTTCAACATAAGTTTTCCTTCTCTCTGAATCTTCATACTTCCTCCCACACTGGGAGTTTCTCTCCATGACCAAAGTATCACCTGCTCTTCACAAAGCTATCCTTTATTGCTGTTTTAGTGCAGCGTTGGTAGCCTTTTTCAGCCACATGCAGGTCCCCTCAGATAAGCATTGACTGTTCCCTGCTGGGCACTGCTGCCAGCCCCCCAGTGGCACCTTGCTTGAACTTTCAGCATTGTTCCTCCGAGGCTTCAGGCTATCTCCACTGACTAGGTTTGAGGGCTTCCAGGGAAGTTTAATTGTCGAGTGTTTTGTGCTGGGCTGTTGTATTAATTACTTGGCCCCCTTCCTCACTGTGCAGCATTTAGGGAAACACGCTGTCCGTTTCTGAATTCGTGACAGCGTAATTTAAGACTGTTGCCTCGTACTGCCTGTGGCATATCCGTATTTGCACACCCTGACTACAAGCCTTTCAGCTCCTTGCCCTGTTAACTATGACCTGCTAAGTCAACTTGCCAATGATGGTGTATGCTGCTCTCAGAAAGAGTACAGTGAGAGAATTATTCCTGTGGAATATGTCAGACAGCATCTCAATAAGCATCCTGCTTTTCCTCCTTAAGCAATCTATGAAAGATGTCGAAATGATAAAATGTTAGTAGCTGGATAGATTTTAAACAGTCATATATAAACTTATTTTCGTCAGGCTCTGACACCAGCACTGGGAGCATTTTTTGGGGTTTTTAAATTGTTACTAGTGGCTGTAAGAAGCTAGGAAAAATGCTGAAAAGAAAATAAACAGTTTATTTTTAGAAGAAAACAAATACTATATGAGAGGAAGAAAAAAGTACTAAGAAGAGGAAGCTTACCAGCTCTTCCTTACTCATAGCTAAGAGTAAAGTAATTTTCACTTTTAAAATGATATCACAGTATATCACTAATTATCTAGGATCTCTCAGAAGATAAATGGCATACAGTCAGGTGTGCTATGGAAAAAAAAGGAAGGGTTTCCAGCACATGTTCTGATACAATATTTTAGCCCTATTTTAAAAAATCTTGGAAAACCAACCCCAAGAAAAAGGTTTATCTAAGCGACTTCTTTAGCTACAAAAACTGAAAGTGAAGATGAATTTTAACATTCTCCTGATGTCCTTGAATCCTGGTCTTCCCTTTAGGGTTTTCTGTGTTACAGAGTGAAATGTGGTTAACACAGTCACTAATGCACTTGACTTCCTTATTCCCCTCTGGAACATATTTTACTTCAACAGATGTTTTCAAAATAATTAAATGGTGGTGAGCATGCATTATTGACAATGTCTGATGCCACACTAATGCACTCCACATTTAAACATTTGTCACCAGCAGGGCTGTGTGTTCAGGAATGTTGTGCTCTTTATAAATAACTTCTGTAAGGTATCTGGATTGTAAATGGGAATAAAATAGAGAAATTCTGATATCTGCTAAATATTAATAAACCGCCATTCTGTAGCCATGGTAACTGAAGTTTGGCTGTTATCATTTGTGTTTTGCTCTTTAAAGTGGAAGCTAATGCATCTCAGAGATTCTGTCTTCAGCTGCTATGAATGAAGGTATTTAAACCCCAAACTGTGAAAGAACAAGTATATTTTTGTGAAAAATTATACAACGGTTGCTGAAATTTTCTGGTGAAGTGCTAGATATTGATGGGAAAATGTATGGCTGATATGAATGAAATGGTATTAGATCTTGTCCACATACATTTACAATACAAAGAAGGGGATTTTTTGCTTTTTACTTAGATGGACAAGAAAGGAAAAAGAAAGGGAAAAGGAAAATTATGCAGACTTTGCCATTACATTATTAGTTTCTCTAAAAATTGAGAAAATATTGTTACAGTGTTGTAACAAAATTATATTAGGTGTCCAAGCTAAAATAAAGTTAGACTTTTTCTCTTATTAGGATTTAATGATATTATTATAATTAAGCTTCTCATTAATTTTTTCTTACTTTCTATTGAGTTACTGTCCCCTGAAGATTTGGAATGAAATGATCATATAATTACAGCAGTCCATTTTTAAATGAGGGTATTTGGAATATAAGTTTGCACCTAGGGGTTTTTAAAATTGTAAATCATGAGTAGAATTACAAGATTCATTCTTTTTTGTTGAACTTCATAATTAGAAAGAAATGCTGAATGAATGTTATACTTCAAATTCATGGATAAAAGTGCCTGATGCCCAAATAGAAGCATAATGAGAGTGAATACACATTTGTAGATATGTACAGGAACATTAAGCACAACTAGTACAGATATTTGCTGCTTTTAATATTGCAAAAGCTAAACACTCAAAATTATCACGTCTTCCCATCCGTATCATGTCCCTAAGTGAAACTCTGAAGCTACAATATACTTGGGATTTTCAAATTTTTCTTGTGGCCCTTGCAGTTATGATTCTGTTGAAACTGTTATGTGAGAAGAGACCAGTGTTTTCAAAGTAGGATCCCAAAGAAAGGAAGCAGGAATATTTGTCAATAATTATTATGTGAGCCTAATAGATAACAGATAATGCATTTTTCTGTTAGGCATATATAATAAAGTACAGTATCCTTGTATGTATGCATTATGAATTACTCAGAAACAGAAGAAATTAAAAACTAAGCACTTGCACAGAGTAAATTAACTTTATATTCTGCCTCAGATGACAGATTCCAGTAATCTAAATAACAATTTTCCTGAAAAACTACAGAAAACAAAAGAAAAATGTCAATTTTCTTAACTAAAATAATGCCTTTTTATGACACTCCTGAAGAAAACAGTCAGTGTTGGAACAATCTATTCAAAGTATCATCGTAGTAATAACTAACATAGTAGACAAATGATTTTTAATTAAAAAGTAGTCTATATTAAATTCACACAGTCCACGTTAGACTTCAATCAGTATCTAGTTCATATAGAAACCTATGGAAAAGAAATAATTAGTATAAGCTGATACAGAAAAGGTCTGTAAAGTGACAGGAGTACAAGTCACCACTTTCTTTTCCAACCACCCCTGAAAATATTAACAGTGTTCATGCAAGAAGAAAATTCAAAGAAGTTTCTTTCCCTAAGAGACAGATTAAGTCAACACGAGTTCATTCCTAAAATGAAAAGTAGGGAAAACAATGAGGAAGCAGGGAATCTGCAGAAACAACTTAAAATAGCCATGAGGGAATTTGGACAAAACACCACTGCAGTGTCTGAACATAAATGAAAATAAAACTATTTCAGCATTTGAGAAAAGGAAACTCTTTAAACAAAACCAGGGACTAATCACTAGGTCTTTGGAGGGGAACTGGAAGCAGATATACAACTTACAAACAATATAAAAAATATTGAATATGAAGCAGTATCTGTGGAAGAGGAATGATTGCAGCATGGTATTGTGACTGTTGGTCACATCTTCTCAATGAGCAAGAGCTAAGAGTATTTGCTGGTTTTGTTTCATCTCAATGAGTGATAGGACCAGACAGTCAGAGGTGTGTGGTGTGATCTGTGTAAGCAAACTTAAACACATTTCAGGTTTAAGTTTAGAAAACTTATCAGTTGCACGTCAAATATTTCAAAATTCATGACAAAGTTTGGAAATGCAGAGAGTAGAAAACATGCTCACACAAAAATAATTAATAAAAGGCACAAAGTATTTTCCAACTATCCCTTTTTCATCACAAAGTCCCTTCTTCAGACAGAAGACTAGGTCAATTTTCTGTGTCAAGCTATCCTTCTTAGTGGGAGGAAAAGGTTATTTCTGTCATTCAGTTCTAAATGTGACAAAATACACAAAGTCCCAAAAGAGAAAAAGGAGAGCAGAGATCAGGAATATGTGTTTCTGTTGGCATTCTCAGAACACAGGGAAGCTGAGCAGTCAGACGGATGCCTTTCACCACGCAGGTCAGTGAAACACCTGATTTGCTGTACCCTGGCTCACTGCACTGGGCTGGGTCATTGGGTATTCAGGTTTGGGCAGAACGGATTCAGGCAGCATCAGAGAGCGGGTGTCCTTTGACATAGCAGAGCTCTCGATTAGGTAACAAGATAATAATCATATGGAGAAGTCACCAAAAACATTACAGGGACAGAAAAGGTGTGCAGAAGAGTCTTAACATTTTTTCAGGCTAGTTCAGTGATGGAGGTGCTGCTTTAAAAACATTTTGAGCAATCAGTCTCATTAAAAAAAGGCAGGTGCCGTAATGAAGCAGAAACCCATGGAATTTCCCTTTTCCTTAGATTTTTACCTTTTTATAAAAATTCCTGAACAGCAGTAAAAAAAATACAAACAAACAGAAATAGATGATAAAATATTAACCATTCATCTTACCATAACAAGCTACTTTTCATTTGTACTTTTGGTCCCACCCTCCTTGTTTGATAAGAGAAAATCTCAATAAAGCTGCAAGGTTACATACATTATAGGCATCCTGATATTATTTTCTTTCCATTGAATACTCTGTCTTTTTTCTTTGGTCATGCCTTTCCTATGGTTTTGTTTACAACTCAAGTAGGACTTCTAAGCATGTATTAATCGAAGGGAGAATTTCAAGTGTGTGTTAAGTGTTTCACTCTTCAAGTACATAAATGAAGATTAATTGAAAAATTGATGCAAAAAGGTTGGTGTTGCAATTCCAGGTCTGTGACACATTGGTAAAGAGACACATTGAGGTAGAGATGGAAAAGTGTAAAATCCTATACAAGAAGTTATAACTCCTTCTGTCCCAGTAGAATTATGCAGGAATGGTTTCGAGGGAGAGTTACACTTCTTCCTGAGGCTATATGTTGACTGTGATTTTATTTGCTTCTTCTCTGGGTCAGAAGTAAAGGATGTTTGTATTTGCATATTATGATGTATATTTCCTCCGCACTCCCCCCTTTTTTTTTTTATTTTATCTTAGGCATTCATTGTAATGCTGATTTAAAATAGTCATAACTCCACTTGCAAATAAAGCTTACATCTTTTTTCAACAAAGAGCAGGAGGTCTTCTTACAAAGAAAAATGAATTTCACAAGAAAAAGGCTAAAAGATGGGTCAGTCAGTAAAAATACTGTGTTTTCTCTTGAATTCTTTGCTCTTATATCTTAATCATATCCAGCATAGCACACAGTTTTTTCCTACTGGTTGGTAAGGCAGGCTTATAATTAATTTATAAGCACTTCTAATTAGTAGAGACAAGCAAGCATTGAAAACCCCATATGACGAGAAGGCTCCCCTTTAAAAACTCCAAGTTCTCTAAGTGTTTCAGTAACATACTGCTCTAGCACAAGCTAATTAAAATCACAGTCCACTTGAAAGTTGGGGATAGAAATAAAACAATTACAAATGCTAGAAACAAAATATTGGATTACTAGTTTGTGAATTTTGCCAGACACAGATCTGTCCTGATATTTCTGATATATTGCAAAAGATCTGGAAATTTGGTGTTACCCCTGCTGCTGCCGACCTCGGTGAGACTCCCCTCAGTTGTCAGCTGCAGCACATGGCTGGGCTTGAACCATCATGAGTGCTGGCCTGGTTTCCCCAAGCAAGGGGGCTCAAAAAAATCTAAAAGCAGCAGGACTGTTGATATGCTCTGAACATGAGCAATGTGGAAAGGAAGAAAGGAGCAGCAATAACAATGAGGGATACAGAACTAACTGGTAATGGACAATGTTGTGTCATCTCATCCAACTTACTAAGACTCAAGATATCCTAAATTCAGTGAGCTGTTAATATGAGGTATAAATATGAATACACATATGACACCTTTCTTTAGTTTGCCTTTCTGTATTTGTTTTGAAACCTGTGATGTCTTCATATGACATGCTCAGGTGTTGGAGTTTTTTTCTCCATGACAACAAATCTTTTAATGTTTCGTTTTTATGAATGGATCATCAGATTCTTATACTATCAAGAGGGTCTAGGAGATGGGGCTTTTAGCAAACACTCGTGAAAAATCATTTGCTCACAAAACACTGCTGTAATTTTTACCTAATTTGTTACTATTTCACATTTTTCAGACTACATTTTCAGTGATATCTAATGTTCTCAGTCTCAGCAGTATAAAGATAATGTTCGTGGTTTACCTCCCATATCTAATCCAAGAAAATACCAGGTTGAGAATGCTTATAACTCTGATTTTTGAAATTTCATACTTTTTTCTTTTTTTCTCTCTGTTTTTTTTTTTTTTTTTTGAAATTCAGTAGTACCATCAGATGAGTATTTTTGAAGAAAGTTAAGGTGAGGCCCTGGCAAAAATTCTGAGCAGCCCTCCTCAAGAAAAGAAAAATATTTTGCAGGTTTACTCGACCTTTTCCTGGCTCCTGGAGGAATAAAAGTGCTAGTGATGGTATAACATAAAAAGTTCAGACTTTCTTTTCAGAGCAACATACTCTATCTTTCAAGTTTGCATAAGGCTGCAGTACAGTAATTTTACACATACATATAAGATACATTATATATTTATATATATATATATAAGGTGTCAATTAATACTTTTTACACTAATTCCAATAATAATAATACCAAAGTTCTTTAGAGACATGCTTATAGTAAAGGAATGTGATCTCTGGGAAGTGTTTTCTCATATTTTGATGTCTAGCAACTTTAACAACCTGACTATGGCTGGGATTTAGGTATTCATGAAAGAGTAAGAAGATGAGATTCCCTTTTCCCTCAATATTACTAGTCAAGCCAAATGGCTTCCCACACTGTGGGCCTACCATTCTCACAAAGAGGTTTGGAGTATGGAACACCATTATAACAAACCCAAATGCACACTGATTTGTTCCATCTGAGTATTCATAAATCAGAGAATGGTTTGGTTTGGAAGGGACCGTAAAAGGCATCTACTTACAATCTCACTGCCATGGGCAGGGACATTTTCCACTACATGAGGTTGCACAAAACCCCATCCAGTCTGGCCCTGAACATTTCCAGGGATGGGGCATCCACAATTTCCCTACAGTAACCTTAGGTCTTTCAGAGGTTCTTTATTTTCTGAGTGCAATAAAGACACTTCATCATGAAAAATATTTTCTTATGCAGGAAGTAAAACGTTTTATTTCTGTTTGGCTTACAGGTAGGAATTTTGTTGGTCTAAAAGAGAATTCAACTAAACTAACCAAAAGGATTGCATGGATATTTTCACTCATTTTAAACCACGCACATATTTGCTTTCAAGTCACTTGAACAATCATATCAGAACTGGGAAAAAAAAAAATCCCCACAAGTAATTTAAGCAGAAATAAAGCACTAGTACTGTCTTTTTATTAGTCACCAACCTATATGTAAAACCAAATTTTAAGGTGAAGTCTTAGAGGCTCCTATTTATAGAATCTGTACTAGTAAAAAAAGATGCCAAAGGACCTGTTATCTAATAGAAAACCAGCTGTCCTTCTTTGTGGCAGATTCTTTATTCTGTTTTGGAAATCTAATCTCCTGAGATAGTCTTCTCAATACTCTTATCCTCTGACCATCATCCACCCTAGCAGAAACTGGTGCAACTGTACTGAAATAAAGATTTATTTTAGTTCCTTAAGAACTGATAATTATACTAGAACTCATGGTGGTTTATCATGATGATCTTACAATGATCATCTTAAGATTGAAACATATTCACAGTCAGTATTAAATTTTTTTAAAAAACAGTTGTACAGATTTTTTGCTTATTTTCCTAAAATATGGATGGTAAACCGCTTATGAAAACCTTCAGTCATTATCTAACTGGTTTACTAAACCAACCACACAATTTTTAATCTATGAAATGCTTAAAGTAAGTTATTTTTAAGCAGCCTGTTAAAAGGAAAGTCATCCCACTATCTCAGTTCTTAGTTTAAAAGGTTGTTCTTCCACTACATCTACAAAGTTCTCTCACCGTAATCACCACTACAGCCTCTATGATGTTAAAACTTAAGCGCAGACCTCAATTTCTAAAACGTTAAACAATTACGGGAAATACGCAGTTAATTCATGTGATGTTGTCTGTAGAAATAGAAAGGGTCTTCACCATTAGCCTCAGAAGAAAGGAGACCAGAACTGTACTAACAGGGCAAGTGATTTTTTTAACATAGTTGAAACAACAAAATATGTTTCCTAATTCAATGTGTTAGGTGTGTCTTTTGTAGCTGCTTTATGACATTGCGTAGCATCCCTAAAGTTGTCATCCATGGGAAAGTCATAGGTGCAACCGAAAAATAAACACATTTCCTTTTCTCCCTCCTATTCAGAGAAGAGGAAATGATGAGACAATGTGAGAAACATGAGAAGCAATGCATAACATGCCTCCTTGAGCACTGCAGCAAAGAATCCCAAACTGAACATCTCTGTATTTGCTTTCCTTGCTGTACTCATAAAGAGGTATTGACTGAGAGAATTTTGCTAGCTGTCTCTGCCATTTTAACAGCAAAACTTCCTATAGTTCAATTATTCTGCAACAGCCTCCCATAATATCACTGAGAAATAAATTGCCATTGTTCCTGCAAAACAACTGCTTTTCCTGTAAACTGGAGGAAAGGCTCTTTAATGAACATTTATGAGCCCATCCGCTGGAGTGATCCCTTTCCCTGGAGCGGCAAAGCTGCCGGGGAGGGCTCCCCAAGAGGCATTCTACCTGACTGCACTTTGCCAGATTGATGAGCCTCCTTCCGACAGCTGACTTTTTATGTAGAGAATTTGTTTGGCATGCGCAAGCTGCTTACATCAATATATTATTAAAAGGGGAGGAGGAAAGGGGCTGCGGACACTAACTTGTAGCTGTGCTGCAGCTTTTCGAGCTGGGTTTCTGTGTAAATGTATACATCTTTTAATCTTGTATTTCTTCTTTATTTTTTTTCCCCCCAGAGAAGCCATTTAGCCATGCAGTGGCATCTTTCCACTTCCCAAACACACATTTGTTCCTCTGCAGCTGCCTCGCCCCGCTTATTCTAAGCAGCCCTTTTTTCCCCCCTAAATTCTCAATGGTCCTTAGTACAAACATGAATAGAAAGGTTACTCAGCGGGTTTGCATAGTAAACACAAATGGATATTGTTCTTGACATCTTGTGAACTTGTCTCTCTCCCTTGTATCTTGAGAGAACATAGGACCTTCTGGGCCTGTACCAGCCTTGCTGCATTTTTAATGATAGTCCCTGAAATGCAGGGAGAAAGATGTTGTCACCTCGGCATATTTTATCCCTGATCAAACATTAGTTGGCAGCTGTTCTAAACTTGTAACGCTGTCTCATGTACGCCGGCTGCTGGTTTGGTGGCAAGAGTGCAAAATCTCACCCAGCTTCTTTTCCATATCTCTCTCTAGCCCCTTTACCTATGCCTTGGAGCCCTACCCTCTTCTCTAGCAACACAAAATCATGTCCAGCAAGTTCCAATGCACAGAGGTGAGAGTTGGCAAGAAGACCATTCACTTTATGAAGTAATACTTACCAAAATCAGGGCAAACATGCCAAGACATTAAAACATTTATAAATGCTGAATGTATTTTCATATGCACAGATAACAGCAGACGTGAAGACAAATTCAGTGTGTTACATAGGAGTGTTTTTTGGTTTTGTTTTTTTCTTCCTTGACTGTTCCATTTGGTCTAAATACTGTTATTTTAGCTCAGGGTAGGGGGGTGGTGGTTTGCTGGTTTTTTTTGTTGTTGATGTTTGTTTGGGTTTTCTGGTTTCTTTTTCTTTTTTTTTTTAAGACTGTAATGGTTGTTTCTGAGAGAGTATTCACTGCTAAGAAACCACCAATATGAAGGATTCTGGCAGGTGTTTACAATCTTCCATTAAAAAATAATTGCTTAAGCCATCACCATCACTGCAGACAAAGTTATTTTGATGGTATTGAAAAAGTGCAATTTCTGTTTTGCCAGTGATTTTTCACGAGCTGAAGGTCTTCATTATTAAGCTGTAGCCACACAATTTGAAAGTGTTGCTTGTTAATATTTGAGTGTCATTCAGCAATTCTGCACTTGCAGGGAGAAGATGAATGCTTTTTTAAATGGTATTTTTCAAGTCAGTGTAAGAAGTAGGATTTATGGAAGCAATCTTTAATCCTCTCGTTACTATTCTAGATTAGAAAAGGGAATATAAAAACTCAGAAATTCCATTTAATATATATGACATTGACAAAGAATTATATAACATAGCTTCTCCATTTGAAGCCCCTTTAGTACATAATTATGTATTTTTTTCCTTGATCCCAAACAAGTAACACTTGTTCTGCTGTTAGAGACCTTGCTTCGCTATCATCTCTGGAAATAACCACGTGGCTTTTGAATGTTACACCGACATCTTCTGCAATGTGTTACCAGCGACCACTGATTACAATCAGTAAATGTCTGTTTTAACAAATTAAATGCAACTGTTTGTCTACATAGCCAATGGGACATAAATCCATTTTTATTCAAGAATATTCAATACAGATGAATACTGTATAAATGAAGGAGACACCTTAAAGACCCTGATACAATTGTAATCTTCTTTCTAAAAATATCAGGATGGTGTAGAAAAATAATTTTCCTGCATAGGCCAATGAAATGTTATGCAAGTTTGAAAATCCAGGGAGGATATTCTGAGATTATGAATTGCTTTGGTCAAAATTTAAATCATTTTTAGTATTATACTCTTTTCTCCGTATGCATTGAAGGGGAGGTGGTGGGGTGGGGGAAAGACTTTGCAGTACTTGAAAAGGTAAAGAAGGGCAACAAGGCTAATCCAGGATTAAAGAAAATGAGCTCTGAGGACAGTCAGAGATATCTTTAAACCATATGGCCCAGAGGGAAGATATTTAAAGTGGGGATCTCTTGGAAGTGTACACTCTGCCGATACTCAGGTTATTTTTTTCTGGATTTGTACATAAGCAAGACACATATAAATGCAAATAGAAAAAAGGTAGTTAAGGGAATCATAAAAATCTAGTATGCCTGGGATCACAAATACTGCCCTGCAAAATAAGGTGAATACAGTGCTCAAAAAAGGTCTTTGCTGAAGAAAGCCAGGCCAGAGGTATAAAAATTTGACAAACAACAAACACTCCCTCTGACTTGTTTTTCAAATACTGTGAAATCATCATGACTATATTAACAAGATCATGGCAAAATCTTCTTATGAGACACTGTAGACAGAAAGCTGATTTTCACTCTGAAAGGAAGGATGTTTTAAATCAAATAGCATCTAACTTGACTCAATTAGCAAATGAATTATGCAAATATTTTTCCCCTACTGTAGTTTTGTTTTCTGACAAACAAGCACTCACTGTTTTGTCCATACTCTGTTTCATCTCTCGTCCCTTTCACTAAAATAATAATGCCAGCTACAAGGAAACCTTACACAAATTCTTTTTTCCCAAGCTTTCTAAGCAGATATTGCCAGAGAAATGTCAAGGAAAGTGCCATTTCCGAGTTTACAGCTGCAAAAGTCCTTTTCAGGGAAAAGGAATAAGAATCAGAGGAGTTTGTGGGCAGATCTCCTTTCACATACTGTATGAGAAGTTGCAGTGGAGCAGCAAGAAGAGAAAAAAAGAAGGCTTCTCTATACAGTGTCAGGGAATAAAGGGAATCTAAGATGAGCTAACAGACTATTTTGTCACAGAATTTCTGAATAAAGTGAAGTCATGTGAACTTGAACAGTTAACAGATGGATTAGAGACCCAATTATTTGTGGTACTGTATATGAACTCCAACAAAGTTGCTGTGAAAGAGGCAGACTGTGCCCTAGCAGATCTGCCTCGAGCCTGGCAAAATGGGTCACTGGTCTTTGTTGGAGCCCTGGGACACAAATGGCACAGTACTTGTTGCACTAGTAGTAATGCTGGTGATAATAAAATGAGCTTTTGAAAAGCTGTTCAAAAGACTCTGTTTCCCTTTGGCTGATTGCAGCACAAGCATTTCATAGAGAAAGGTTGAAATAGATGAGGTTACAACCCAGTTCAGTCAGGTCTCATGCCTGCTCATCCATTTCACTCCTCAGAAGCCTGAGTGGCAGCCTGATGAAGGATCTGCAGCCTAAATTCCCAGGGTCTTCAGCTCCTGCACATTTTGGTAAGTGATTTCATGTCACAATATACTCAAAGATTTCCAGAACTGCCAAGCAGATTGCACTGGGACTCTCAACACTCTTCATCCCTACTGCCTTTCCAAGTCATGTAAAACACTCTGAAAATAAATTCCAGGTTTGGAAAGGTAGCTCTTCACACGAAGTCATGAAAACCTACTCATTCATGAGAACCTGGTTTGTGTAAAACCACCTACAAGAAATTTTATGAAAAAAAACCAAAACCCGTTTGTTTCAAAGCTACTGAAATGTTCTGCCTTAATAATTTGACACAATTAGGCAGCTGAGGGCAATTAATGAGCATCTGTATTTAAACAAGATTTGGAATTCAGACTAAAACATAAATGTCAATACTAAAATAAATCGTAGATCTTTTATTTATTTTTGGTTATAATTAAGTGACTTCATGAAAATGATCAGGTATTTAGACAGGTAATTTTTAAGTTTCATGTAGACATATTACTGTACACATCCTCAACAAACTAACATGCCATGAATGAGCAAACCACATTCTCAGTGGGGTAGGCAGAGTGGCTGGACAGTCTTGCTGCAAGGCTTTGGTCATGCTGGAGGTCAGACACACTCTGGACTTGAAAGAGTTGCGACTGATGGTGTGCCAGAGCAGGGGATGAGGTACAGCAGAGAACTCTCTTCCTGGGTAGTGTCCTACCTGCCAACAAACACTACAGTCCTAAAAAATATACAGGCCCTTTTTCTGACGAAGGGCAAGGGCATATTTCGAATCTTTTTGTTCCCTCTTTTGCAGGGAAATACAAATACAGGCCACAAAAATGAAAACAGGCTCTGTTTGGAAAAAATGAAGCACTACGGTGAGCAGTCACTCAATGTTCAGAATTATTATCTTCCTATTTTTTCATATCTTCAAATCAAAGCTGTCTGCTTTGCTAGAGCCTGTGGATTCAGTATATGGCAGCTGCATCACGTATAACAACACCCTGCAATAAAAGCAGAGCAGACTAGAAACACCACTGCTTCTGGCTTCAAACCTGGTGAGTCTGAAGAGAACCAAGAGAAGCAGAATAAGAGGTGAGCTTGGTTAGAAAGTCACTTTGTAAATTTTACAGAGGAGTCCAATCTCGCTAGCCACAGCAGGAAAATAAACTTGACATTCAGCATGTCTGAGAAAAGCTTGGCCCATCCCCGATTTGCAGCTGAGGAGACTGAAGAGGAGCCAGGGGAGACTATCTCTTTAGAATGACATGATGGCTGACTCTGATAATTTGATGGCTACTCCCAGGTCTAGGAATCATGGCAGCTGATCCAGATACATCATAAAATGTGCAATACATAACACAACAAATCAAGATAAAAGCTTTCTCTAGTGGACAAAATACTCAGGCTATCACTACACTGGTGTCAGGTTAAAGTGTGTGTCAAACATGAAACATTGTTCAATGTAGCACATCACAGCTAAGCAGAGGAAAATCTTTATTGTAGATTTCTTTTTCCTTCTTCTTCCTTTTCCTTCCTTTTTAAAGCTGACACCATGATGCAAAAGCTCAGATACTTTTTCCGCAACAACCAGAAAACACCTGCAAATTCCAGACTACAAATCTAACATACTTTAATCAAATAGGTTTCTTGTACATGCCCACTCTCGCTTGCAGCTTCTTTTCAATCAGTAAAACTTGAATTCTTTTCTCCAAATTAATGCATTTTAGACAGAGGGGTACCACGTCTGACCATGTTCTCCACTTCTACTGCAAAAGCCAAACACTTTGGCAGTGACAGCTGTGGAAAGGAGAACGCAAACTGACTCTTTTCCTATATGAGGTCTTAGTCATAAGCCCCCAGTAGGCTTCTCCCCCAGCTATGGTTTAAAGGTCCAAAGGACAGAATTTACTGTCACAACCTGTAAGCAGTCTGGTCCTTTCAGTATAATCATTTTCCTCTGACAATATTAACCTAACAGTGTCTTGCCTAACTGAGGCCATGGACATCTTTGAGGTTCTCATCTCTCAGAACACAAGTACCTGATCAGATAAACCAAAAAAACAACCCCTTAAACCAGTGTCAGCTGAAATTTTCATCTAGTTTGTAGTAAGCACAGGGGGCAATCCTTCCTGGTCCTTATCAGGGCAGTGATTTTTGATTTTTATCCCTGACCAGTCTCTCTCCTTGCAGTGTTATACTCTGTGGTGCAGACTCACTAAGTTCCAAAAAGACACCTAAATATAGCAGCAGATACCAGTGAGTAGGATGCTTGTCCTGGTTCCACTGAAGTTTTATGCAGTTTGAATCTCAGCACTTCCTGCTGCTTCTGAGTGGGAGTGACCCTTCTCCCATCTTGGCAGCTTCTGTGAACCCACTGCTTACACAGAGCTCTCCCCATACTTTTTATAGGAATGCAAGGAGTCCACTAGTGAGCTGGGCACTGTTAGGCAGCAGAACACACCAGAGTCAGGCACCACATTGCTCCCACCTGCCTTGTGCATGCCCTACCTTGCACATTGAAATGGCCGCTGATTAGGCAGTCCTTGTTAATTAGTGATACATTTTATCCTGTAACTTCTATCGGCATCATGGGTTTATAAAAAATGCAGATGCTCTTTCCTTTGGGTCGTCTAGAAGAATTTCTTTTCAACTTTTCTCTCGATTTATGGGATTAATTAAATTTAATGGGATTAATTTGCTCCATCTATCACTCCTTTTACTTCATTGAGTGGGCCTTAATCTATAGGTACACATTGCAAAATAAGATAGAAAAAATAATTTAATGTAATCTCAATACAGAGTAGCTGATTTGACAAGTTAGGCAGTGGGACTCATCATCATAGCAGGCAGGAGGAAGAATTTTCTGTCCTTCTCTTCAAATAGCCATAAGAATGTTAATTCTTATTCTTGTTTTCTCTCTCTCTTTTTTTT
>VZRN01001792.1:250889-261147 GCA_013397935.1 Dasyornis broadbenti | reverse complement strand
AAAATTATTGAGAACAGCAGAGGTTCTGTTTGGGTTAGTGTGTACAATGAGATCAAAGTCCCCTAGAGAGCCAGAGTCCTTAAGTGGCAGGGAGTGGAAGAAAAAGAGTGTGTGCATGGGGGAGGTGGTGGCAGGAGGTGCACTTGGTATGGTAATGAACCTACCTTGGGGAGAGTGACAGATATGACATTAAAGCAAACCTAGCAGGGTAATAATTTCTTTTCTATTGTCTGCCAAGCAGGATTCTCTTCGCAGCTCTCATTTATAAATTTTTCAGTTTTAATGCTTTAATTATTTAAAATGCAAATAGGTTCCTGAAGAAAGAAGCAGAAAATACAAATTCCCTAAACAAATTCAACTTTTGAAGTTACATTCACACATTGTAAAACCTTTCTCTTGTGCCTTGCATTAGGTTAGGTTACTTAGGTTTCAGGATGTTTGTTTGTTTGTTTTTAGTGAGTCAAGAACTAGTTAAACTTTTTGTAGTTTTTCATGTTCATATTTTTATTTTACCAATTTTTTGTCTTGTTTGGATAACAAGTGAAATAAAACGTCAGATTCCCTTGAAAAGAGCTAGTCAGAAAAAATGTAAAGAGGCTTTTTATGATAGTATTTCCTGACATTATCTGCAATTCAAATGTTCAAACTCTATTTAGATATTAGAGAAATTGATTATTTATATCCCTTCACATCTTGAAAATTTCTGTTTAAAGGGTCTCTCCTCATATAAATTGTTTATACTCATTGTGGACAAGTCTCTGCATGCATGTGCACATATGCATGATTCCCATGTGATAATTGGAAGAACTGGTAAATGTATTTTTCAAAACCTTATGCAATTAATCATGTGTTCACAATTCCATCACCTACTTTGTAATCTAGCTACAAATCTAAGATTTCTGACTCCTGTAGAGCTTCAAACAGCTGATATTCAGAACAAAACTAAAATAAAATAAACAAAATTTAGTAAGATTTTAATTTTTTTTAGTCTTAAGCTAGAATTTTAATGGTACGGTTATTCTTTCTGGAATAAAAGGAATAACATTTTTTTTTTTTTTTCTAGACAGGTATTCCAATTCTAAAGTTTATTTGTTTCTTTTCCCTACCATGTCAGATACAAGAGCTCTGCACATTTGGCCAAAAGCTGTGAAGGTTCCTAGGTCAACATATTTCAGTTCAATACCTCTTCATGTCTAGAAAAAAAACATGCAGATTATTTATGGGCATGTTTTAAATATTTCACTCCTCTGTCCTAGCCCTTAGATCTAAATGGTGCAGCACCTGGGTGGACAAGTGAGCTCATGAAATCACCCCAGTATCACTAATGAAAACTCTTAAATCATAACAAAAACTATTTCTGTAATAAATTAGGAAGTCAGGTTACAGAAATAGTTCACAGACTGGTTCACAGCATGGTTGAGGTGGGAAGGGACCACTGGAAATCAGCTGGTCCAACCTCCTTGCTCAAGCAGGACCACATAAAGTCAGTTTCGCAAGACCATGTTTAGACAGTTTTTCAGTATCTCCAAGGATGGAGATTTCACAGCCTTCCTGGGCAACCTGTGCCAGTGCTCGGCCATGCTGAGAGTAAAAACCTGTTTCCTTGCATTCACACAGAGCCTGTTGTGTTTCAGTTTGCACCCATCACCTCTGATCCTGTCACTGGGCAGCACTGAAAAGAGTCTTTCTCCATCCTCTTTGCACCCTCCCTTCAGATATTTACATACATTGATGAGCCTTGAGCCTTCTCTTTTCCAGGCTAAACAATCCCAGCTCTCTCAGCCTCCCCTCATATGACAGATGCTCCAGTCCCTAAATCATCTTATAGTGGCCTTTTGTTGTACTCTCTCCGACAGATCCACACCTCTCTAGTACGGTGGAGCCCAGAACGGGACACAGCGCTCCAGGCGTGGCCTCAGAAAACGCTGAGCAGAGGGTAGGGATGTTTTATCACTGGCACTGGATGATGGGCCATAATCATACATCACAGGTATACTGTGCCACCCAAATTAGCCCAGGATTGTTATCTTGTAGAGAAATATATCCACTGCATGGGACTAGATTTTTGTCCGAGGAAAATCTGCTAAGCTGTGTCGGCATTTAAACAAACTCATCTTGAAAGGATGTAATACACACAAGCACCTGCAGGATTTTAAAAAGCTGTAAAAATAGGCTTGAGGGTAGAATACAGCCCTTCTTTACTAGCAAAGACAGTAACGGAAATAAACTCTGGAAAAGACCAAAATAGAAAAAAAAAAAAAAAAAAAAAGCCAGTTTTGGAGGGTGCAGAGCTACAGAGAAAACAACCACGTGAATGTCCAGTACCAGAAGCTGCATGGGGCCCTTTATCTTAGTGCTCACAGCAGTCACAACAGTTGTCTGTCTTGATAGAAGTCTTCCTTCAAGACTAACTACACTGCTAGTTGAGTCACCTCTGCACAAACAGCAAGGGCAGCCTCTAGCATTCAGACTGAGCTAGAGCCAACACGAGCTTCAGGTAGTGCTGATCCCTGGCTTAACTAGTTCGAATTTTATCACTGAGTTGTAGCTACCCACCCCCTTCTGTAATAAACCAATAAACACTATATTGGTTTCCATGGAAGCTGCAGAATTACAGGGTGAGGTAAATGGGAGAAGAATCAAGCCTTAAATATTTTAATCATGCAGACATACATGGAGTTAAAAAGAAAAAAATGAGAAAAAAAATCAAAGAAACAAAATAAGTTTCTCACAGCATTAAAAATAAATGTTTTACACTAGGGCAATAGGAGGCTAACATTACCAAAGGAAGCTAAATTTAGCCCGTGAAAGGTTATCTTGGGCAAGCACTTATGGTGCATTTCTCTAAATTTTCACTTCAATTAATCTCTAGAAATTCGGTGTCTGATCCCAGTGACAGTAGCCTCTGGCTTCTTCAGAGCGACTGCCGAGGAAAAATTATCTGACACATATCAAACAAGCAAGAAATGACACTGGACAACATTAATCAAAACTTTCTCATTTCCTGAAGAATTAAGCATTAAATAATTAATTCTAGCACTACAGGCAGCTGTAAAAGAGGCCTCGTGCCTCCCCGCTGGTAAGAATTTGTCCTTGTCTAAAAGACTAGATTGATATATTTATTATTTATCAGATTAATCATGGCCAAGAACATTATAGATTGGCAGCCAAGCCCAGCCAGTTATATTGTAGTGGCCTGTTATTGGAGCCTGGAAAGAACCTGGTACATCAGCAACATTCAAAAGGGGAAGAAGTAGAAGAGTTTTTCCCCAATAATTATTTTAAAAAAACCAAGAAAACAAACAAACAAAAACGCCCGACTAAAATTTAAAATAAAAAACCCTTCAAATATTTGGGGGTTTTTTTGTTTGGTTGTTGTTGGGTTTTAAAAAAAAAAAAAAAGAAAAGGGGAATTGGACAAAGAAGATGTCATTGATTCAGTATCTCAGTGGAGGCTGCTAGCTCCTGGGGTCATTTTTATTTCTGTTTGCTCAGGACTGAAGGAGGCCCTTAGGATGTGGGTCAGAATATCAACTATTCTACGTGAAACCACAATCATTAGTTTTAAAACAGAGTTTCAGTGACAGACAGATATAAATCAATTTAACCAGCACGAACAAGAAAAAACACTTCCTACCCTTAATTTTCCTTGTGTTTATCCAAGTAATGTAGCTGTGAGACTGAAGTATGGTTTAGATTTTCTTTCATTTTTGCTAGGTGGCCATGGAACCAAGTAGCAGAATAACTACAAAGTTACAGCCTAGGGAATCAGCATGCCAAGTTTCTGTAGATTAATGGGTGTCAGATAAAATAAACTTCATATAATTTCATGTAATTTTACCATACAGTCCTGGGTTGGGGCTTTTTTTCCTCTTTTTCAATTTTCGCCCCCTATTGCTTCCATTGTGCCACTCACAGAAATAATATCTTCCATGGAATGTTTCATTTTGAATAGAAGATTTCTCACTTCCTTTCAATAAGCCTGCACACACAGTCAAAGGAATCCATAACTCTGGGAATCCCAGTCTGGGGATTGTTCTAAACTCTAGCCTATCCTCTACATCGTTTTCTTTTCTTGTTTCTGTGGTGGAAGAAGGATGAGTGAAATTTCTCTTGCCCCACAAAAAGTTTATTGCTGTGTGTGCCTCCTCAGTTTTCTCCTTTGATATTACTTACATAATATCTGGCAACAACAACAACAAAAAAAAAAAAACGCAAAAAAAACCCCCAAAAAACAACAACAAAAAAAAACAAACAAAAAAACAAACAAAAAAAAAAACCAAACAAACAAACCCAGAAGGAAGACTTCTCTATACTTGATATACTTGATGAGTGAGAAGGAATGAGATATTCTTTAAGAACAACTTTGTTTCTGCACAGACCAGGAGTGCAAAATAAGGCCCTGAAATAGCAGAAAGAAGAGTCAGCACAAGTCATGCTCCTTTGACCTGAGATAGATGAGGAAATATTTGATAAACATTCTGTTAAGATTAGAAGAATGCTCACACTAGGTCACATGTAGAACCCATTCAGTCCAAATAAAACCCAGCTCTTCATTCTTAGGTAAGACTGGAAATCCTCCAGCTTTTGGATAAGCAAACAAGGGATTCCCGGAGTCTAGAGATCGTGTAGCTGAGGGCCTCCAGTGGTTTTGAGATCTGGAGGTCAAAGATTTCCTGAGCTGGAAGAATGAACCTTGAATATAACTAATCTAGATGGACTCTTCTACCATGAGATCTTCTACCTTTCTTGATTTCATGAGATTAATGTTAGCAGTGTCCTGTGGCAATCAGTTCCACATTTCCCTATGTATTTCAAAACAAACTCCTTCTCCTTTCTGTTTGGAACAAGCTACTTTCCTGTTTGATGGCCTCCAAATCTTCATCAGAAGCCAATGAACATTTCCCTCCTCACCTGCTCAATGTGGCTTGTGGAGTTACCACCACTGAGCATACGGAGACTATAGGCTGTTATCAACAGCAGTTTCTTCACTTCCTATAATGATCTTGTGCTTTGGAGCACAGTCAAGTCAGATGCATCAAGCACCGACTATTTCCTCTCATCTTTCTTAAATATTCTATTTCAGTGTAGGAATAAAGATCCTTTCCTGATCAGATACTTGTGGACAATGCTTAGAGAAATAAGTGAAATAGAAGATAAAATAGAAAATGTTTGTTTATACAAATACTTCAATCTTTCCAAACCCTCTCAGAGGGGCAGATATTTAGCATGCCATAGTTAAGGCATACTGTAAGGCTAACCAGAATATTCTATGTGTGGTATGATGAGACAAATCACTGTGATTTTGTTGAAGAAAAAAAGAAAATAAATTGGATTTGGGAGAAGGCATAAAAAAGGCTCAAAATCTTAAACAGCTGAAAAATTGAAAAATAAAATGTTAAAAAAAGATCATTAGAAAAAATTATTCTTGAAACAGTTTAGCAATTGTTGCAGAGCCAACTGATGTATTTCATTGTTTTAAACAGAAAACAAGGGGGAAATGTACCTTGCCTTCTGCAACACAACAACTTCAAAGATAGTCTTGGACATTAACCTGAGGATGTGTTGAATACTTTGAAAATCAGATCATTTACTGTGTCACATTTTAAGGATGCACAAAAGCATATGAGAGAATAATTAAACAAACCCTAAAAAACCTCAGTCCTTGTTTTCCACAGAGACTGTATGTGTCTGATTAAATTAAACTTTCACAAATATATATAATGTCCAATGACAGCACTATGGACAGCATCCTCCTTAATGGGAGACAACAAGCAGTTCCTGAAGGGAAAAGAAGAGGCTGGTCCCTGGTGGTTACCAGCCTCTATTTACATCTCTCTTTGCCTCTTTATGCACAGGAGCAAACTCGTGGCTACTCCAGCCAGAAGTGTGACAAAGAAGCTCCAGCCTTCAGAGGTTTGGAGAATCAGCTGGGAGTGATTATCACCCTTGATCACAACACTCCCCACTTCTGGTCTTAGCATTTTAAGTGGGCACCTGAGTCCTTTGGCCACATCCCCTCTAAAAGACCCCATTCCTCCCAGGACCTGCCTCAAGGGTTCAGGGCCAGCTCAGCCCCAGACAGCTCCACCCTTACTGAGGCTGGACGGAGGTGCCCAGCCAGTGTTACAGGCCAAGGTCAAACAAAAGCTGCAAAAGCTTTTTTTCCAATGCTCTGCCATCAATAAACACAGTTGAATTTCCCTGTAATCTGTGCCACACCTGAGTACTGTGGAACCACAGCTGAAAAGAGCTCTTTTACACTGAAAGGACTTCCATGCAAGTAGACCAACCCTTACATGGTTGCCTTTTCTTGTGGTAGAAAAATATCCTTGTGAATGATTACAACCAGTTATCCCCAAACCTGAAACTTGTGCCTATACCACACCATACAGTTAAATTCAGGCAATTACTGTGACATCTCTCCAATGAGGGATGCATCTCCTCTCTAAGTCTTTTTTTTCCTTCCTCCACATGTGCAGGTTGTCTTCTCTGTAAAGTATAATTAAACTTCCTGCTTCTCCAAATGTAAGTAGGCAGCTTCAAACTTGAAATTACAAAATTAATAAGGAAAAAAAAAAGCATAGATTCAATTCTGCTGAACTCATCAAGCCAAAGACAGTTAGATACTTTCAAAGTCTGCACAAATGTAAATTATGTAATGTTTATCAGAGGGAAAATGTTTGATAGAACATGAGACATTTTGAAAACTTTACAGATTAAAATGTCCACAGTGAAGCACAGAGCACAATCTTAGATGGATGAGCAATCATTGGGGACAGGGGTTCTGCTTGTTATGGTTTTACATTTTAACTGCAAAGGTTAAAAACAACGTATAGCAGGACTTTGTTTTCTGATACAGCTCCTAAATGAAGCCATGGAGACTTGCTCAGAAGTTGGGGGCTTTTATGCCTCCTGCGGAACTTCAGGCAGTTCCTGAAGAACTATGTTTGGATTTTATTTTAACTCTGGTTTTGTCATCCTAAGAACACAAGGTCTAAATTGGTGTCATGATTTCTGAAAGGAAGTAAGCAGCCTTTCACAAAGTCCACAAGAAAGAAAAACTTATGGCTGATTCTAAGCAAAAACATCAGAAGTGCCATATCTGCATATTAGGCTACTGCTCTCTAATATCAGGTTTATTATCTGACATCATTTGTCACACGTCTCTTCAGAGAAAAAATATATTGTAAAAGGTCAGCATAAAAAACTGCTGTGGATCTGTGAATTGTTCACAAACCTCTTAAAATATAAGTGTGTTCTTTTGTATAAAAGAGGAACTAGTGGAAATATTGAAACCAAGAATAATTCTGTGTTCACGTATATGTTCTTTTATGTATTCCTACTCATATTTTCATTACTAAAATGCACAGTCAGCTTTTGAATATTGCATCTTATTTCTCAGATAACGCCTCTTTCATACAAAGTTGACTGTTTTTCTGAGTATTGCCCAAGGATTCATAATTCCTTCTTAAAACATACAGTTATTTTACATTTTATTCTAAAAGAAATAATTCAGACCTTCCCACATTCAGTTACTAAATGTTAAAAAGAAACAGAAGGTAAGCTTCTTGTTTTTCATAAACTCTAGCTCAAGAGAAGTTCTGGTTGGAATTCTGGAAAGTTTTTCTTAAAATAACAAGCTTTGAAAAGTAGATAAAACTTTTAATATGTATCGGGTAAAGAAGAAAGAAAAAAAAATCCAGGAAAATGGTTGAAAATATTGATCTTATACAGTTCAACACAGGACTGCATGGAAATTTGAGCACAGCTGAGCTTTTGAATCTACACCAACATCCTGGCCATGAAAGAGGGAGCTCAAACACTGGTAGTACCAAGCGTAGGGCCAGCTGTTTCTCAGCTGGCTTTTGAGTTTGGGGTGAGCTTCATGGCATCAGAGCATCTGTCTGGGCCACAGGAAGCAGAAGCAGGTCTAGGGCCAACTGACACTCCTGGTGCTGCTAGAAAAGGGCAAACAGGACAGAGCACTTCAATCTTAACATTTTTATTCTCCAGTGGTGACTGAGAGAGATTCACAGAACCAGATGCCAGTAAATCAGGTTAAACTGAAAAAGAGCAACCAGACGTGGTCACATCTCATACTGATGAAAGAGAAGTTTTGCCTTCTGAAGCGATGAGTGCAATAGAAAACAAAATCAGAAACAACAATGAGACAGTAACTGGTTATTTATTTGTTGCTTACCACGTGTTCCCTTCAGAAAATTTGAAATGCCATGGCTGTGTGGAACAGGGGAAAGCTGCCTATTTGCGGTATTGTGGGTAAGAGGAAACTTCTGATAGTGTAAGAATCGTAAAAAGCTTAAGAGGGACATAGAGAGAAAGAGAGAAAGCATCTGATACATAAGGTCTGACACAAAACATCTAGACCTTAGAGGGAATGGAGGGATAGGGAAGACTTTCCACAAGGACTAGAGGAAACTGCACAGAACTGGTTGTAAGTTGGTACTCCATTGAAATGCTGATAGACCAAACAATAAGGAAAGGATATGCCCTGGCAAGATATGGGAGGCAGAGGAAGACATTTTTGGTAGGTTTCCTGTAGTTTCTTACTCTTTCTTTGGCCATCTAGTCTACACAGGAATGTCATTACTATTAAATATTCGTTGCCCTACTTTGAATTCTGACAGAGCCTAGTTCTTGATCTCACGAATTCTACTGCTGACTTTGTGCTGTAGTAAGATCTAAACAAACACATGGGTTATATAAAAACCTGTCATAAATGGTGATACTTGAGTGAACGTGGAGTGGAGGCACTAAGTTATTGCACATCTATATCAGTGAAATCATTATACGTCAGTGATTGAAACAGGAGCAAGAACTGTGCTATGTACTGTACTCACTGCTCTGTAGCATTACACCCAATAAGGATTTATCATTTTATGAGATATGGAACTGATGGAAAATGTTAAAGTAAGAAAATTGCATCTCCAGAATATCTTCTACAAGGTAGTTTAGTGAATCATATGAGAGCTGGGACAAGTAGGCTCAAGTGCTTTCAAGACCAAATTGACTGGCTGTCTTTCACACACTGGGTGACAGCTTTCACTACTGGTCAGTTGACTGACACCTCTGACCACCACTCCATTTCCAGCTGTGACACACACTGGGGGATGGACTCAAACTCAGAAGACACCACATAATATCAATAGCAGCTTTGTCCCTACAGGCAAGACAAGTTGGGGAATGTATAGTTTTCACTAGAGTTTAAAAATGAGATTAAAAAGTTAGGTTAGGGATTAGAGGCTCTTGATATCACTTCCTCTAACTTCAAAACATCCCACGCTGGGAAGTGGGTACTAAGGGTTTGTTTCTGATGCTCAGCCTTAACTCAGGAGTCTTAAAGCTGTGTTAACTTTACAACTGAAAATATCATTTTGGAGACTCAGTTCTGTCCTGTTACAGCTGTATTAGATTCCATGAGTGAGCTCAGACAGTTACCAGCCTCTCCACCACCAAGGTCCTGTTCACCCTTAATTCAACCTTATCTACTTGAGAGAAGAAAATTTTCCTCGGGTTGTCAAGCTTGCTTTTTGCTAAAGACTAGATGCCCTCTTCACATCCTGCCTTCACGTGCTCCTGCAAAACCCTGTGAGGAGATCCCACACTGATCCCAATGGAGAGCTCCATTGCCCCCTGCTCCCCTCACCAACGGTGTACCACTCCAAAACTTGAGCCTATCAGGAAAGAAAAATAGAACAAGATGATACCTTCAGCAGGGAACACTTACACCTGTTGAAGAAAAGTGAAACAGGTGAAATGAAGGTTAAGAAAAATAAGTCTGTGAGATGTCTTTTGGAGAATTGACTTTTCCCTCCAGTCTATTTGTCGTCTGCTTCAGCTACAGTGGTCCCACATAGTCCTTAGGGAAGTCTCTTGCTATACATCACCTCTGTGCCTTTGGGCTGGGAGTTTAGTCTTCACTGCAGGCAGAACTTCTTTACCTTTCAGAAGCCTCCCTGTTGGTTTTCATGCTGCAAGCACCCTGTTTGCTCTTAGGTAAGAGACATGAGTACCAGATACATTGACTTTGGCAGCACAGCCAAATCAAAAGAATCTTTTTCCCAAGCAGTTGTTCTTTCACACTAGTTCGTTGTCCATCCAGCAGTGTCCAGACAAAAGTTTTGGAGACCACTCTGTAAATCAGCTCACTGAAACAATCTAAGCCACAAAATGACCTTTCTCTTTTTTTTTTTTTTTTTTTTTTTTTTTTTTTTTTTTTTTATTTTTCAACTTTTTG
>VZRN01001792.1:249003-250864 GCA_013397935.1 Dasyornis broadbenti | reverse complement strand
AAAAAAAAAAAATAAAAAATTTGGGACAAAGCCATCATATAAAGCATGTCCATGGGGCAAGATCTAAGGAAGTGCATCCTCTGAAGTTGTCATGCTGAGTAACAAAACCGGGTATCCTCTGATGCCACCCGCTCACCTTGCCCCAGTCTGCATTCCCAAAGTATCCCTGACAGAGCAGACTGTTTCATGTCACCAAAGATAAAGCAGTCCTTCCTCCTCCTGTGAAGGCTTGGGCAGAGTTGAAGCACACCAGCTAGGCTAAACAAGCAGCCATCCTCCCTTCTGCCCCACCACTCCACTTTGAAAGAACAAGTTCTTTTAAAACAACTGGAAGCTCTGTTAAATTACAGAGATTTCCTCTCTGTCATAAATTCAGTAATGTAAATACATTCCAGCAGCAAGACTGACTTTTTAAAAATATGGGAAACACAAGACAAATATTTGTGCCTGTTGCACAAATAACATGGTATGATTCTAACTTGAGAATGTAGCAGCATCTTTTAAAGTTGATGTCAAGTACTGGCTGCGGAAGAATAATGATATGAAAAGAACTGATAAATAAGTGGGTTTGTAGCCAAACCCCAGTTAGTGTCTGTTTCCTAGAAAACAGCCAAAACTGAAACTGGGGCAGACAATTATATTGGAGGGGGCACTGAAAGGACTTTTAAGATGATTTTCCCTTATTTACATCTTATTGGCAGCTGCTACCATTTCTCACCCACCTCTTTAACTCATAGAAAAAAACTGTCACTTAACTCTCTAAGACAGAGGAAAACCAGCAAGACTTAGCGAGAATCTGAGATTTTTGATCATGTGAGTCTTTAAGACAAGAATCATATTGTTAATGTTACGGTGCTTATGAGGTACTAAAGTACAGATGGTAGGATAGTTTACTTCTTTTGGCCCTTATTATTGTTATTCTTTTCCTTCTTTTCTCCCTCTGGTACTTGCCTTGATCTTTCTAAGAACTTTCTGCCTCCCACAAGACTTCTGTGTTCTTCCATTTGCACATGAAATATACGGTTGCCATTTTTTAAATCAAACCGAGTCTAGGGATTACCCTGACCTGAAACACCAATAGCAGCTCTCACAGTCACAGTCCATTGAACATTATTAATTTATGATCACATCTCGCTGTGCCTTAGCCACTTTTGCTCTTTCTCTGAATTAACTTACCACAGCAAGCCTGCCTGCTGCACAAAACACTACAAAGTAGGATAACATCCTGCTGAGACATGAGTATGTCAGGTAATGGGAAAGTATGCCACATCTGAAGGATGGCAAAGTTTTTGGCTTTTTGTTTGGACCCTTTTAGTTGTGCTAAGTAAAAGTAATGCAGGAATACAGATATTTTAGCATTTAGATGTTGAAATACTATGATTTCCCTTTGAAGTCCCTTTGAAATTTTGTCTTTACCATGCTCCTACATAATCAGAGTCTTGTCTTCACATAAAGGGGTACCAAAATGAAAGGTATTGATAAACCTACCTCTTCTGTTTATTGTACATGAGGAGGAAAGCCACATCCAGGCTCTTTCACTACCCAAATCAGTGTTTTTTCAATGCATTTGGAAGTGAAAGCCTGCACAGCTATTTGGTATTTTCAGCATTGCTTTTCAAATTTTCAAACCCCTTAAATAAGAAGCAACATAAGGAAAGGGCTACTTGATCATTTGTTAAACAAATATCAAAGATATGCATACTAATGCCAGAAGGAGTGCTTTCGGGTGTTCTATTTACAGAATTGTAATTACATTTGCTGTTTGAATTGGCCCTCCAAAGAATTAAAAATAAGCAGCCATGGCTTTTTATTGCTATCCAGTGTTCCCTGGTGGCTTCTCTCTGAGTGTTCTGACTGGCAA
>VZRN01001792.1:231503-244003 GCA_013397935.1 Dasyornis broadbenti | reverse complement strand
CAGAATCCCATATGCAATGGGATTGAATATTCTTGGATTCTATAGAATTACTTTTAAAAAATCCCTACAAAACAGCTTAAATGAAACAAAATCAGACAGAAGATGGACATATAAAATATTCAAAGATGCCCATAACATGAGTGGGGAAAAATTGTTTACTATTTTCTTGCAAATAAAAGAACTAGGGCATTCCCAATGCAAGAATTAGAGGTTTCAAAGAAAAGAAAAAAAAAAAGAAAAGACCAAAAACAAAAATAAAAACAGAACTGAAACAAACAAACTAACTAAATTAATTTTAAAAAACTGATTCCTTTGTATAGAATAACAAATAGAACAATGCACAGAATTCACCACCCCTGCACGTTGCAGATGCCAAAGGTATGTATGGTTTCCAAAGCAAAAGGACATAACATTGTTCCAAACTCTTTTTCAAGAAATCCCTGGCCCACTGAAGCACACAAGTAGAGAGGTCATTCTGAATGAAAGAACAAGCTGTTCTTGCTTTGGTTTCTTATTCATTTCCTCAGCATCTGCTACTCTTACTGCCATGGATGGAACAATGAGAGTGGCTTTTGACGCCTTTGCTGGTTTTGCAACTGTCAGTGTTAATCCTTTAATCTCTTTGGTTTACTTTCTCCTTCTTAATAATATTTCACTTTATATTTATGGGTCTAATTCAAGGTTACTGAATGAAGTCTAGTTTCTTTTGAAGTCAGTGGGAACACTAGACTCACCTTTTCCCCTTTAAGTTGCAGAAAGCAATTCTCTTTCTCAGATATAAGTTTACACCACCTGAAGTGATGGGAGCAACTCAGATTCCTAAATTCTTCTACGCTTCTTACATTATATACACCCCCTGATAATGATTCTGTCAAGGAGAATCTCCACTCTTCATGATCATGTTGGAAACAGAGCCAAATGACACCAAGTGCTCTAAGACCTTATGGTTCATCTTCACAGATGCCTTTTCCAGCTTCATGACTTATGAGGATACCCAAGACAGGCTTATTTCTGCAGGGACTATGCCATAATGTTTGGGATAATATGAAATCAGGATGTTATTTGCTTTTATATATTTATTGTACTGATAACCAGTTCATTGAAAACCCAGCCAAAGATGATGTTACTATGAGAGATGTGATACCAGCAGGGCAACTTTTTTAAATTTGAACTTCCAACATTGTCTCTACTCTCAGTTAAAAGTAAATTTCAAGTTTTACACTTTCAATACAAACTTTCAATAGTTTGTATTTGGGTTTAAACTTCCATCTTTCAAAAGTTACATGCATATTTTAGGAACACTGAGGATATTGCAGTTAGATCCATAGCAAGCTGAGCAACGTTCCTGCAAGTGAGCACTCTTAAGAACAATTTGACTAACCTGCAAAATCAATTATATTACATGTCCCAATCACACCTTCTCTAACTAAAACTATGACTGCTTCCAACACTTTCCTCATAGCTTCTTACTCCCTGTTCCAGAAAATAACAGAAGAATTTACAGTACACATAACTTTCTCAAGCAAACACACAAGAAAGTACTTTACTGCAAATAACTTCATCTTTATCAGAGACATCTTTTTTGTTGCTATTTTACAGTCTTAGTTACCAAATCTATAAATAAGAGGAAAAAACATTTTGGTATTTTTCAAGCAATTGTCAATCTCTTTTAGGAATTCTTCTCAGATCAAAGTATTTGCTTTTAATATTCCTCACCTGAACTTGGATCTGTGCTTCTTGCTTAGAGGCATGAGTGCCATCTATAGAACAGTCACAGGCAGATATTTATTTGAGTGTTGAGAAATAAGTGAGAGTTTTGTCCCTGTTGTCCCAGGAGAGAGTTTTGTCCCTTTAACAAAGAGCTCTCTTGCTATTCTGTTTATGTGCACAACAAATTCAGTAATTTTCCACAAGTGGACGTTTATCATAAGTAAACAAGTGTCATTACAATTTTAAGCAGAGAAGGAATCACTGACAGAGATAATGATATTGATATTTGTTCAAAGATTGTGATGATGTTTTAATTTAAAATTAACTGTATATGCCTGGTGCAGCAAGTGGAGGTGCAAATATTTAGTATAATGGGAAATACATACTTTTTTTTCTGCTGTGCATTAAATCATGAAAGAAAAAAGAATGAAAACCAAACAAATAACTCCCACCCCAATCTATTAATTCCCTTCTTCTAAATAAGAGCATTTTATGATGGGTTATTTATACAATGATTTTCCTTTGATCTTCCCCTCTAGTCTTTAATAAAATATATAGAGGTATTGAGTATTTTAGTTCCATCTCTATCATAAAAGCTTTTTTCTCTAATCCATTTCTCTCCTTGTTTCCTTTATGTCTGATGGTAACCACTTTCTCATGATGAAAAGGATTTTAATTGAGGCACTAGGAGTAAATTTGTAATCCTTTATATGAAGCCTTTCTTCCTGTTATGTATCTTTAAGTTGCAAATATATCCAGCTTGTAATTTAAAATATAATTGTGGTTTTTTATGGAAAATACAGGCATGGAAAGCAGAGGGCACCCTATCACATTCTAACTCCCTATCACAAGAAAAGAAATTAAAATAAAAAAGGAGAGAAGAGAAGAGAAGAGAAGAGAAGAGAAGAGAAGAGAAGAGAAGAGAAGAGAAGAGAAGAGAAGAGAAGAGAAGAGAAGAGAAGAGAAGAGAAGAGAAGAGAAGAGAAGAGAAGAGAAGAGAAGAGAAGAGAAGAGAAGAGAAGAGAAGAGAAGAGAAGAGAAGAGAAGAGAAGAGAAGAGAAGAGAAGAGAAGAGAAGAGAAGAGAAGAGAAGAGAAGAGAAGAGAAGAGAAGAGAAGAGAAGAGAAGAGAAGAGAAGAGAAGAGAAGAGAAGAGAAGAGAAGAGAAGAGAAGAGAAGAGAAGAGAAGAGAAGAGAAGAGAAGAGAAGAGAAGAGAAGAGAAGAGAAGAGAAGAGAAGAGAAGAGAAGAGAAGAGAAGAGAAGAGAAGAGAAGAGAAGAGAAGAGAAGAGAAGAGAAGAGAAGAGAAGAGAAGAGAAGAGAAGAGAAGAGAAGAGAAGAGAAGAGAAGAGAAGAGAAGAGAAGAGAAGAGAAGAGAAGAGAAGAGAAGAGAAGAGAAGAGAAGAGAAGAGAAGAGAAGAGAAGAGAAGAGAAGAGAAGAGAAGAGAAGAGAAGAGAAGAGAAGAGAAGAGAAGAGAAGAGAAGAGAAGAGAAGAGAAGAGAAGAGAAGAGAAGAGAAGAGAAGAGAAGAGAAGAGAAGAGAAGAGAAGAGAAGAGAAGAGAAGAGAAGAGAAGAGAAGAGAAGAGAAGAGAAGAGAAGAGAAGAGAAGAGAAGAGAAGAGAAGAGAAGAGAGAAGAGAAGTAAAGAGAAAGAAAAGAAAAAAAAATGAAAGGAATATAAAAGTACCCACTTATGTCAATCTAAAAAAATCCATTTGTGATCACAAATGAAACATTTTCAATCTCATAATGGATAGATTGCTCAGTTTTATTACCAGCCATGCAAAGCAAGACCTCATCAAAAGAAGCACTATGCAGAGGTCCCATCTTTCCATTAAAATAATTTCAAAAAGCTTTTTTTCCCCTTTTTTCCACTGAAAGAATCCATTTTGCAAGATGATTTAGCTCAAAATCTGCTGGGAGTAACCCTTGACATAAAGTCATATTGTGTTGGAGTTTAGTCCTAAATTCATACATCAATTATTTACTGTCAACGCAGATTGTATAAGTGTAGAAAATTACTAGGAATGATATTTTCTCTCAGGCAGAAAGAATGTGATACAGCGGATACATCCCACCTAATGTGCTGTCCCACTGTCCACAGGCCAGAATTATTTATGCATTAGAAAACACTGTGCCAGGGCAAAAATAAGAGGGGAGAATGAGAGACAGACACATTATTTTAAACCTTTCATAACATCCATAAATATTTCATAACAAATAAATAAAGAATGTTGGGCTTGTTTGGAGGACAGCTGTAGCTGCATGGTTCAGTGCTTTGCAAAGCTCCAGAGACCCCACGCTTACCCCTCAGTTAAGCCCCCATTTCTTTTTAATCATCCACTTAGTGCATTGTGGGTAGGGGAGCTCTCCAGGTGAGTTGAAAAGCTGGAGGTTATGTATGTGAATACAACTTTTTATTTTAGATTGTTAAAGCAAACAGCAGAAGGCGAGTTTCTCTTTAATACCCTGTTCAGTGCTTTTGTCCTCTGTCATTGCAATTTTTTAATATATCAGGGAAATGGCTGCTTGGTCTCCAACATTATTAAAGGGTTACCCTACTTTTTTTTTCCCTTTTAAAAACACGCTATTTAACAGGTTAGACATATATTTCATGGAAAAAAAAATTGTTTAAACGTAAGGGTGTTATAAAATCTTAAAAGAAAAAGAATTATATGTTTCAGAATTGCCATAGCTGAATCCACAACTGCCTTTAGGAGACTCATTTCTTACTTTGGGGTGACAGTTTGAGTTCTTGCACCTCACACCGCTGTAATGCACTCATTAATGGTGTACGTGGGATATGAAGCATTTGAGAACCTGCTACCCTAGACTGAGGAATAGTGTCCTACTTAAATTTCCTTCTATGGGGAATTAATAATGGACACTTGATTTAGCTGAAAGAACCTGAAAAAAGAAATCAGAATATAAGTCTGGATAAGATCTGATTAATTTTAAGGTCTCAGAGTTGCATTTTGTTGTAATATTTTTAATATTGCATTAAGTTATACCATAGTCTCTGGATAGACCCCTTAAGTGATGTGCCATTGCTTTGCATGTTTTTTTTGGATTGCTTCATGTCCTGATACAGCCCTGGAAATTTATGCCTTCCATCCACTAAAGGTGACTGTGGAAAGCAGCATTGCAAATGTTCCTTACGGGCTTCTCAAGGACAAGAGCTGGCTCTGGAGCCAGAGCCTACAGAATAGCATCACTCCCCTCTTCACGGCATGTCACAGTGCATCTCCAGAGCCCTTCCTGATGTCTGACCAGTTTGTGACCTGATATCCAGGTCCACACGGCTCTGAGTCAGGTTTCGGGAATTACTTTTATTTACCTGGGGGAATGTGGAACCTGTATTTTGCGCTTCCTAGACAGAATGATAACATTTGCTAACAGTAGATAATACACCTGCAAGCTGCTGTTGAGCATATCCAGAAGGGTGCAGACGGCCTGAGGAACAATGTTCAATGCCACCTCTCATCCCTGAAGTGAGACACTGCAGGATCTCTGCCCCTCCAAATTGTTACTGCGTAAAGAACTGTGCAATGATGTTCACTTGACCTCTCTGGGGTTTCCACCACTGTCATTGAGGACTGGCTTTTCCATACTGTGAAGGATGGATACTTGCTCTGGCATCCTGCTGGCATGGAAGGTGATGTTCAGACCTTTCTGCAGCATGTTCTGCAATTGCAATCTCCAGCCCCACAGCGAGAGGACTTGTGGCCTCCGGTGTGACAAAAGCAATAACTTCCTACAGCTGAAGAGGTGAAGCTATAGGCAGAAAACTGGAAATCAAAATTTGTGAAATGCATTTGAAGGAACACATACCTGGTAGCAGAAGGTTGTTGTGATGTTGAAAGATACTCAGCAGAATACGAACTGGCAGCAAAAATGTTCACAGTAGTTTTGATCTACCTACACAGATGCTGACAGACCCCAGAGTGGAGAAATCCACAGAAGTGGAATATCATGTCCAGGACATCTCATTGACAAACTGGACTGAGACCACAGAAGTGCAACAAACACAAAGCATCTCTTTGGAGAGACTCACATACCAAGGAGAATCCTGGTCTTCCTGTGTAAGACAAGATGTAGACTGGAACAGAGCTAAATATTCATTTGAACCAGGAGATTAATTTCAGGTTTAAAAATATTACAAAGTTGTCTTTGTACGTAGATTTTCTCTGCAACAATGTATGAACAGTTTTTCTAGAAATTAGCCCCCAACTCACTGAAAACAAAGCTCAGGTTCCAGTTGTAGCTTCAACTTCAGCTCATTAAATCATACTAAACATCTCTGAGTGAACTGAAGAGCCCATTACCTACTCAGAGGCTTAAACCTGATGCCTCCTAACCAACCCTCCAACAGAATAAGAAGTTTCCATCTTGTGCTTGGGGCTTCTCTGTGGGCATTTGCAATGCTACCAGCAGCTAGTTTGAACTCTGGACATGAAGTGGGGACAGTTTTTGAAATGTATCAGCAACAGTGCTACAAGCAGAAGTAATATTACCCTTCAACTTATATTTAGTATATTCTTCTATATAGCTCTAGAGATTTAGTCACTCTAGTCAAGAGCTGAATTTGCAGAAACTAGTTAATGAAAACCATGCTGAGTGAAAAAGTGAATCCTTTACACTAATAATCATTCCTAAGAGTCAGAAGGTTTCTAGGTGTTACAGCGATCCCCAGAAAGGTTATGAATTTTCAGTGGAAAATCTGGTAGGCAAAAAAGGAGAATTTAAAAAAAAAGAAAAAGCTGACCACATCTTCATAAATGTAAGTATTCTGAAAAATAGATGCATGTTCCTACTCCAGTGAATTACTATTTTTCTTTTATTTAGCTTTTAACTAAGAAATTATAGTCATCCATTGTTGGAGAGTTTGTCCTTCATTGTTATATCAAACTACCATTATGTCTAAACAACCCCTTGCACTTTTATAGTTGATGAGTTTTAAGAAGGAGGAAAAAAAAGAGTGTAAAACAGGTGGTGTAAAGCAGTTTTTTTTTTTTTTTTTTTTTTAGTATTAACAGAGTTTTCATGTTCAAAGTATGATACAATATTTTTAAAGTGATCTAGTTTTTAAGATGATCTGAAGTTAAGAGTGAATCTTTCTTGAAAAATCCAAAAGACCATTTGAAAGGCTTTCCAACTTGTCAGTGTTTGGTTTTGTTTTTCTTTTCGGGGAGAGAAGGTTAGGGATCAACAGCTTTCAAATGTAAGGAAATTCAAAAAATTTTTAGACAATGATGTAGAAAATCCCAAGTCCAGGAAGTTCAGAAAACAGCCTATTGCAGACTACATATTTTGTTAGATTTCCTGCATTTTCGCCAGAATCAGCCTAGGTATATCCCCTTTAAAAAAGGACAAGAAAATTATACACTACTATCTGATGAATGGCATTATAATCCTTATTTTGTGCATTCTCAATGAAGAGAAATGGTGTTGAAAACTTTCAAATACTCTTTATAGTTTTCACAAATGGAGGAAATTGGTGCTCTCTGCTGAAAAAAATAAAAAAGAGAAAAAAACTGATTATTTGTCTAAAAATCAGTGTGTTTGATTTTGCTTGTTCGTTCAAATAATCTGTACACACTCCCTCTCGAAATACCTTCTGATAGGAGAAACTGTTTGGAGACTGAGGCACCAATTTCAGAAAGCATCCTTAATTCCAACCAACAGTGCAAGACCCCATCAAAATGTAAATGTGATCCTGAACTTGGGTATCCTTCTGTTTTTTTCCCTTTGAATGAGGGACACAGCAGTGTTCTTCTACAGACTGTGCTCCTTCAGAAACTGGCCAGCTAAGTAAACTGACATTTTTACTAGATTAAGTTGGTTCTGTCTTAGGGCTGAAGTAGAGGAATAATATTTTTGTCTCTTGCTAAACCATATGAATGATTTTCAGTAGGAAAAAAGGAAACAAAAAGCAATAAATACAAATGAATACGACACATCTCTGGCCCTGATAGTAATTAACAGAAATTAATGGAACTCTTCTAATTTAATAAATAGTATTAATCTTTGATTAAATCTTTGTATTAGCAATAATACAAACTGCCATGCAATCCCAGCATTTTGCAGACAAGTATGGTAGTTTTATTTCTCTTGCTTGTATACAGATGACCTTCAACTGAGACACAAGCAGAAAACTGAATTTTTTATATATAGAAGCTCATGAACAAAAGGTCTTTCTTTGGTATCCATTTTCACAGGACCCATGCATTTAAAATACAGTAGGCTTCATTTCATTTTATGCTGACTGAGATGTTTACTATTGTCACGTTATTAACCTTGCTTTACAAAGGCTTTTATAACATCAGTATTAGAGTTTATTACTACTCTTATTTGTGATATACGGTTCATGGCCTTATTAAAGAATATGTCCTGCCCTTGGAATTCCCTGGCATCAGGTAAATAAAAAGGCACTTTTCTCTCTTTAAACAATCAAATAAAATCACAGACACGGGTTTTCTTTAGTATCCTCTGTACAAAGAGAAGTTTGAGGAAGATTTGACTTGTCAGAAAGCTCTTAATGTGATACAAATTCTTTATAATTAAAATCTGGCCCATGAAGTCAACAAATGACAAGTATTACTTGCTGTTTGTCTATTTCACTTGACTTAGTTTGTGTCAGTTCCCAATGGATAAATTGCCACCTAACACTTCAGAGTTGTCATGTTTCAAATTTCTTTTTGGACAGATAAACCAAGAAACATAGCAAGTGTGGGAATTTTATTTCTTTTCAATCACCTCCTATTCATTAAGGAAAAATAATAAAGTTTCTGGAGGGCTGGGTTGGCAATTCTTGAGTTCAAGTTATGTTTCGATTGGTATAAAATTATCATGAAACTTGAAAAAGTAGTTCTGTTTGAACCTTGAGGGGCACAATCAGTAACAAGTCTGGAATGTTTCAAGAGTTTTGTGAGCCGTCTGGGTCATTCCTGCCTATCACAAAGAGTGCATAATCAACAGTTTTGGTATTCAAAGCCATTCACAGAGCAGGGTTTAATCCCCTCACCATCAATTGCATAAGCTTTCTACTTTCTTCTCTTTGCACATCAACCTTTACTGTAGATGCCAGAGACCCTATGTGCTCTGCGCTGGAGAGAATTGACAGAAGAGCTTCACATCTGAGTGACACCATAATTCCCATGTCTGCCTCAATGTCTTTGACCTTACCTAGAGAAGTAATTTTCCCATGTTCTTCTCCAGGACACCCTCTTATTTTGACCATGGAGGAAATTTACTTCTGCAAAATGCTGAGATTTGCCTCTCTTGGATGTTTCCTAAGCCCACTTCAAAATGACCATCATGCATGAAAATATTCCCATATATTTTCATACTGGCCCTTTAGTCTTTGACTTTAATCCACTGCCTTTAATATTTCTACAAATCTATGCACATATTATGTAAAGGTCACACATGAAACTGGTTTACTCTATTCATAATATAGTTCAGAATTCCATTCCTTAAGATTTGTTGTCTACTTAAAATCAAACACGGCACACAAAGAGTGGAACAATCGTGTTAGTCCTCTTGTTTAAGAGCTTTTAAGGCTGTAGCAACTGAAGTTTATGCATGTTTACAGTCTGACGAGACATATAGCAATTGGGCAACTTATGTTATAAAGTTGTATTATAAAAGGTTTCTGCTAAGACACGGTTCTTCGGAACATTTCCTGGGATTCAGGAGACCATTTGACCATCTTGATATGAAAAACCACTGAGATTGGAGGTATGTAGAGATAAGTAAAATTTTACATTGTAATAAAGTCCCTTTCAATTCTACCACCAAAGACCACAAGTTGTATCCCCTGTTTTTTCCTTATGCATGATATTTTTCTTATGCCCAGAAAATAATGAAGCAAAATTAAAGTGCTCTTGAGCTTCACCTCGTTCCAGTTTCATAAATCACAAATGACCTCTATACCTGCATATGTCATAAACCTTGGTTGAGGTAAACTAGCTCCTCTCCTTGCAGCACCGTAGGGGAATTACCTTTTCCAGTGCTTGTGTCACCTGCTACAGAAAAAGTTGACTGCCTCTAACAATGGATTTGCGACTACAAGTTTCCATGTGACTTGGAAGTAGTCAAGGGCACCACACAGGGAGTGTTTCTCTCTTCCTGGAAAAGTAGCAGAATGTCTGAAATATGGTCAGTCTGGTTTTTTTCCTGAGCTATATCAACTGTTTTTACAAGATACTTCCTCTCTCTGTTCCTTTGTCTGCTTCTCTTTAGAAAAACAGAACTATAAATAATGGTCGAGTAACAAAAGAAAAAGTGAGATGACTGTCCATAGTAAGCAGAACCAGGTTAATTGGGAGCTGTGATATCTTTCATTTGACTAATTGATATAGCTGGAAAATTTTGAGAAGTTAGAAGACCCATGTCTTCTTGCCTTGAAGACAAAACTAAAGGTCTTGTACATTTGACAGTTTGACCAACTTTTCCTAACTCTACCAATCAGTCTTAATATACATTGCTTCCATTTACAAAATTTATTCTGCTAGTGTTCTTAAACTATCAAAAATACAGTAAAATACTGGCACTTGCATTTAATTTATAGAGTATGTGAACTCTTCCCAAATGCCTTAATAGGATAACATAGCATTCTGGTGCTGAGTTCTTGGTTTGTCTAAAGTGCCAGCTGGAGTAGTTGAATGGCAACACCCTTATTTTGCCACCTTTTAGTCTTTTAAACACATGCAATGTTGTGGACCAGAAAAATTTTATGTTTAAAATAAAAGAAGTCAGACTTCTGAAGATTTTAAATAAAAGATCTGTAGGTTTACATTTGAAACTAAATCCAAAAATTTTAATCTGAATCTGAAACTCCCAAAATAAAAGGAAAATTGTGCCAGGTATGTGTTGTCTTCTTAGGAGGAACAATACAAAAAATCATGGATTCTTAACTTTTCTAAACACATATGATATATAGGCACAGTCTTCACTGATTAATCCAGAAATGTATCAACCACAATTCAGATCTCGACTAGTATGATATCTGAGAAATATCCATTTCCCTGGAAAAATATGTATATTTCACATGAATTTCTGTAAAATTTAATAAACTAATTTCAGGCTTGATTATCAACTTTAGAGTCCATGGAGGACTTCAATGAAAAAAAAAAAAAAGATAAGTCTCAGATTATTTTTGTCTGAATACAACTATATTTTCTGATGTATTCAGGGCTTATCCTAAAAATTAATGATCTATAGAGAATATTCAATTAAACCATTTTTTTTTTGCATATCTTAGCTATCTAATAAAAATATCTCAGTTGAGAGGATATAATGAATTGAATATAGGTGAAGAGAAAAGCTCTTTTCAGTTAAGCATATGAAAAGGATAATAGAATTCATATTTTGCAGAATTACCTCACTTGTGGTAAAGACAGGATTGTCAAAAAAACCAATAGCTTCATTTTATATGAAATGTTAGAGTAGGTGTTAGGCACAAGATTCTTTTTTTCCTTAGAACTAAATGATACCCAAACTCGACCGCAATTTTTAAAATCAGAGTTCAATTCATAGTAAAATAGTGGGTGTTTTTTAATATAGAAAGGTGGACTACACTTTATCCAAATAAATGTGGTGGGACAAACATGCTTTATTTGCTCAAGAGGAGGTGTACAGAACCAGAGTGAAAACTAGAAATGCAACTGCAAAGCAGAACATTGTTTTGCAGTGGGGACATACTACAGAGATTCTTGAGTCTTAAGTTCTTACCTGTTCCTTTCAAATCAATAGAGTCATAGCTTCAAGCACTAAAAGTGCATCATCTTCTCACCTGCAAAACATGATTTTACAGTGCAGTAGATTCTTACATAAGGAAAGGGGTTTGGTTTTTTTTCTGAAGATACATAATGTCTGCAACTTCTCAGGTGCAATTTTTATGACTTAAGTACAGAAAGACCTTATACTGTTGGTGAGTAGAGAAAAAATTCCATTCACTCAAATATGGTTTGCATCAGTGGAATCATAAATTCTCTCACCATCAGTGAATTCTGTACCAGCTGAGACAAAAGCAAGGTATGACAAGCTTCCCTGGTTTAAGGTATATTTCTGTTTTGCTGAAGTTCCATTACTCTGTGATGAATCTTTGTTGACCATGTATGTGCTAGAACTACAGCAACAAAGCAAAACATTTTGGTCTACTTTGGTATGCAGAAATATTTTACTATTAAAAACTATTAAGAAAACATTCTTCTCCCTGCCACAACTTGAAACCATATTGTAACAAGACTCAGCAGTTGTTCCACTGCTTTAATCTTTGCTCTGCAGTCTCATTTCACACACTACTGCCACTTTCAAGATGGGGTTTCCTACGAATTCAATTTTAAAAAGTCTGTCAAATCCCTTCCCTCAATATGCAAAATTCTATAGTGAAGACTATGGGAAAAAAAGAAAAAAAATATATAAATAATGTAAATGTCAAATAAAAAAATAAGTAACGTACACGTTGTCAGTCAATGTATTACCATAGTGTTCTAAGAGTATTTCACAAATCTAATGAAACCTCACCTATACCATATACTAGTGCATCATGCCAAGTTTCCAGCTTGTGTCAGTTACTGGAGCTGTATTACTGTCAAGGGAAATGCACTTACGCTGAGTGGGGACATCAAATGGACTTTTTTAATGTAGTGTAGATGCAGTGGACTTTTTTTTTTTTTCTAATGGATCTGTAACATTGTTTAGGATAACATTTGTTAAAAATAAATACCTCAACAGCTCCAGTGATCCTATCAGGTTTGGTTCTTGGTATTACTTTCTGCTGAAAAAAA